>PVKS010011172.1:0-57537 GCA_004027875.1 Aplodontia rufa
TCAAAGACCTGGATATTAAACCAACAACTTTAAACTTACTAGAAAAAGAAGTAGGGTCATCACTACACCATATAGGAGTCTGCAGCTACTTCCTTAACAAAACTCCCATGGCTCATGCGGTAAAATCAAGAATAAATGAATGGGATGCAATTACACTAAAAAGCTTTTGCACAGCTGAAGATCTATTCAAGAACATCAAGAGAGAACCTACAGAATGGGAGAAAACCTTTGCCTGCTACACCTGTGACAGAGGACTAATATCCAGAATATACAGGGAACTAAAGAAACTAAACTCCAAAGCCACAAAAAATCCAATCAAAAAATGGGCTAAAGATCTCAAAAGGAACTTCTCTTCAGTGGAAGTCCAGAAAGCCCATATAAATACTTTAGAAAATGCTCTACATCATTAGCTATAAGGGAGATGCAAATCAAAACTTCAATGAGATACCACCTCACTCCTGTTAGAGTGGCAAAAACAAAAAATTCGAACAATAACAGATGCTGGAGGGGGTGTGGGAAAAGAGGAACACTGTCACACTGCTGGTGGGACTGCAAACTGGTTTAGCCACTATGGAAAGCAGTGTGTAGATTCCTCAAAATTTAGGGATGGAACCACCTTATGACCCAGCTATCCCACTCCTGAGTATTTTCCCATAAGAGTTAGAATCAGCATATTATATTGATGTGGCTTCATCAATGTTTATAGCAGCTCAATTTACTATAGCTAGACTATGGAACCAACCCAGATGCCCCTCACTTGATGAGTGGATACAAAAACTTTGGAACATATATACAATAGAATACTACTCGGCCATTAGAGAAGATGATATTATGGCTTTTGAAATCAAATGGATGGAGGTGGAAAGAATTATGCTAAGTGAAGTATCCCAATCTCAGAGACTCAAGGGTCGAATGGTTTCTCTCATCTGCGGAAGCTAGAATACATGCAGAAGTAGTATATTAGATGGCTAAGCCAATAATAACCTCAAATTGTATGATTCTTAATGCAACAGGGGGATGATTGCCTAGGATACCTGGTGGTATAGGGTGGGGGACAGGGTGAGGGGAGGCCTTAGGAAGAACACCTAGGAGACTGAAGGGTGGGTATATGGGGGCATCATCTCAGAAGGAGATCTCTGACCTCCATGAGATATCCATTTAACTCAGAGGTTCTTCTGGGGGAAACAGCAACATGGGGAAACCAAGCTGGGCATCCATGACATGGCATTAGCCTTGGATAACTAAGTATATATAGATTTATTCTTGAATGTTTGATAATTTTTCCCTCTCAATTGTAACTCCATATTCATCTAATAAATTGAAAAAAATACATGATGAAGCTGATTTCAGGTAAGTTTAGAATTATTTAAATTATCATGGAAAACATCATAATGATTATCTTTACATTTCTTTTTTAAAATATGCCATTAGAAAATTACTAAAACATCTGTGATTATATGAATATAATATAAAATTGTTCTTGATTATTAATGTTCATGATATATGTTTCAACTTTCATTTTTGTCTTGAAATTACCTACTTTATATGCATGGGTATTCAGTATTTAAACTCTTGCTTTGCTTTATTAATTTTAAAGCTTGAATGAAGGATGTCAGTTAATTCTCATTTGGTTTAGGAAATTCCACCAGATATTTAATAAGCATTAAATACTATTCCTATGAAAATTTATAAATCACTTTCCAATTAATGCTCACGTCAACCATCATCCCTCCTGGAGTTGAACATGGTGAGAGGATGATGTCAAAAGAACCACTGCCTAGTGGGTGTCAGGGACAGAGAGTTAGATGGATGTTCAGGAAAAAAAAAAAAAAAGAATCAGATAAAAGTGTTCCACATCCCTGGCTATCATAAACCCACATTTTATTTGAAGCCATGGTGACTGTCTTACAAGCCATCTGCTGGCCCCTCTCAGTTCCGGGCTGCTGCACTGATGGTTAGCTGATTTTCCTAACCTCGGCTGTTTCCAGGTTGCTGGTAAGATTGCCAGCAGCAGAGACATTATTGCAGGTTATCTTCTCTCCTCTGCTCCCAATGTGCTTATTATTTAGTCAGTACAAAATACTTACATACTTAATTGTTTCTAATTGTTTCATGTTAGTTAGACTGATTTCCCCAATAAGATTCTAGGCCCCTGTGAGGGAAGGTATTCTGTTAATTTTTATTATTTATGACAATTGGCTCAAAATATCACTCTCAGTAAATACTGAGATATTGATAACAAATCCATTACAGACCCATGTTTTCTCTTTTATTTTCATTTTTTTTCTGTTAAAATTTGTAGCTTCTCGCTAGCAATAGGAATTGTTGAAGATAAGAAAGGATGGCTAACTATATGTCACAGTGAAAGGTGATTTCTGCCTAAGAGCTTATACAGAAATAATAGACATAGATAAAAAATGACAATGAGTTATAAGTGTTACCAATATGAGTATGAAAGATGGATTTTCAAATATAAAATTAAGGCATGAAATTTCTTTCTTTTTTTTTAAAGAAAAAGGGACAGTGAGAGAGAGAATCAATTTTATTTAGTTTTTCATGTGGTCTTCATTTCTCCAACATTTCATTGTGTACATGGTGCTGGGGTGTGAACCTGAGCAATCGCACATGCCAGGCAAGTGTCATTATCACTGCGCCACCACTACAGCCCTGATTATTCTTAACAACCTGTAAATCTATTTAGTTCCTGGTAACTCCATCTACGGAGTTTGAGTGTACTGGAGTGGGAGCAAGGGAAGACCTCTTAAGGGCAGTCTTCATGGCCATGCATGAGTAGCTCAGCTTGTCCCTAGCTTTTGTGTTTCCCTCTGATGTTTTGGACACTTTCGCTAATCTTCCTATATTGTATTGACTTCCTGGGTCATCCACACCAGTAGTCCCAAAAGTCTAAATTGCTTACAAAAGTTTGTGATGATCTTTTCTACTACTTTTTTTTTTTTATAGACCACATTTTTCTAGTTGTTGATGCAAAGAAGACAGGGCTGGAAGATCATCTCAGTGATTATCAGTCTATCCTCTTGCTCAAAACAATATTTGTGTTTATAATTTTAAATATATTGAGCACCTCTTCTATTTTTCCTTAGTTGAATTTTTCTCTCATAATTAAGCAAACAGAAAGTGTAAAGGAATGGCTAATGGAAACTAGTTTTATGGCAGTTAGCCTGCAGCCAGCAGCTTAAATACTTTTGGAATTCCTTTGTTCCTAGGTTATCTTTCACATATACCACTGGTGGATTGCTTCACTAAATCTTTAAATATGATCAGAAATATCTGAATTTGAGTATGCTATTAGAAGCCCAAATAAAACAAAGATTAAAATATATGTGTTATGCTTTGGATATGAAGTGTCCCTTGAACGTTAATGTGAGAGACAATGTGGAAATATTCAGAGGTGAAATGATTAGATCATGAGAACCTTAATTTAGTCAGTGAATTAATCCATTTGCTGGATCAGTAATCTGAATGAATTAGTGAGTGGTAACTGTAGGCAGATGGGATATGACTGGAGGGAGTAGGTCATGGGGATCATGTGTCTAGGAATTAAATTATCCAGGGATCCTTGCACCCCAGCTTTCTCTGCTTCCTGGCTGTCATGTCCAGAGCTGCTCCTCTCTGTCATGATCTGCCGTAATATTCGGCTTCACCTTTAGCCCAGATCTGTGGAATCAGCCCAGCATGGACTGAGCCAAATTAAACATTTCCTCCTCTAAATTGTTCTTGTCAGATATTTTGATCACCAGAATGAAAAGTTGACTAACAAAATGTGCTTTCCTAAAGTTTCTTTTCCATGACAGAGTGCTATCTTTTCTATATAACAATTTAAAGATTTCCCAAGCTCACTACCATTGTCATTCATATTTATCTATAGCTGAATCTATCTATAGGTATACATATAGACATCTATACATGCATACATGTATATTTTCATGATGATTCTAATTAAATAAGATAAATAACTTCATTAAAATACTACAAAGCCTATTTACTTAGCTTTATCATCTTGACTACTGCCACATTTTTCTAAGCAGAAAACTGATTGGTACAGGCCAAGGATCTAAGTGGAGGTTACCAAAATACTTATATTTTCTTTCATTATTTTAGTTAGGTTTATACTGAGGGAATACTGAAGGATTGTACAGGTATGCATACATGAACTTGTTGGATTTTTCTAAGGGTCACTTTGCCAGAATTTGTGTTAATCCACCTTAAACAAATACTCCTAAGAGGTGAATGCTAGTGCTAATTCCGGAACTTTGCATCCCTACCTACCCTGTGTCTAAAATTCTCCCCAATTCCCTTCCACTCCAGGGTCCTGAGACGGGACAGAGAAATCAAGCAATTAGGACTAGAGGTGTTGGAACTCATTTGTAACAGATCTTACACATGAGTGCCATTCCAGGGGATTTAGTGACACAGCAATATCTATGTTCATAGCAGCTCAATTTACAATAGCTAAATTATGGAAACAACCCAGATGTCCCTCACTGGATGAATGGATCCAAAAACTGTGGTATATATATACCATGGAGTTCTACTCAGCAATTAGAAACAATTATATTGTAGCCTTTGAAGATAAATGGATGGCTATGGAAGAAATTATGCTGAGTGAAATAATCATAACCCAGAGAACCAAGGATCAAATGTCTTCATTAGAGCTAGATTCTGGCCATTGAGAAAGGAGGTCTATTATCATGTTTTAAATCTGGATAAGGTATAATGTCATACAACCTAAGTCATTTGTAGAGATGTATACAAAGGTGGGTAATTGAGGGGGGCTCTTGGGAGTAAATCTAATTTTCAGAATTTTTATATATATTCTATTATTTCATTAGAAGCTTATTTGATTGTTCAACGAATAAATTTCTGAATAAAATAAAAATTAAGAAAAGAAATGGAGGATATGCAAAGTAAGACTAGTGCTATAGTCCAGAGTCATTATGGACAAACAAAAGAAAATAACACAATCTGTTATTTTTCAAAAGTCAAGTGCAGCCAGATATATATGCTTAAATATTTCAGTGAAACCCAATCACTACCTTGGAATTGGTTGAGACTCACCACACTCTTGAGGAGGTAATATCTTGGTCAGATTCCATAGACTCTGTGGCTATGAAAAGTTGGCAAGGCTCCATGGACCATGCCTTCAGTTTCCCAATAACCTATGAAAATGCTTTTTTGTATCTTTATGGTGTTAGAGCCCAGAAACAGAAAATGTTTTTTAGAAAAATAATTTTAAAAATTAATATATATTTAGAATCTTGTCATAATATATGATAGCTTGTTTTTTATGTTGACTTGGCACATCTCAGTAGAACACATTTCATATAAAAAGTGTGTGGTCCTTGCAAAATTTCCTGAATAAGTTGAGTGAATATTTTCAATAGATAATTTTATTTATTTTTTCTTTTTTAAAAAAAGTGTGCAGTGTTAGGTATACAATAGCCTTAGAGATTTCCTTTGTATCAATTTAAATCATCACTGTTTTCTATGTGAATAACTGATGCATATTTCATTTTATAATTCCAAAGATAAAAATCAGCATTGAAACCAGCTTGAATCATCTAAGAATCCTCACAGTAGTACTTGGATACCAAGAAATAGTACTAATCAGTAAAAAGAAATTAGCTATCAAGCAATGAAATGACATGTGGGATCATCTTATGTATATTTGCTAAGCAATAAAAGCCAGTCTGACAAGGCTACTTTATTCCAACCATATGGCTTTCAGGAAAAGGTAAGCTATGGAGATAATAAAATGAGTAGTGTTTTCCAGGACTTAGGAGAGTGGAAAAGAAGAATAAGTAGAACACGCAGGGCAATGAAACTGTTCTGTATGATAGTACAATGGTGGACACATGCCATTATGTATTTGTTAAAACTAATGGGATACAAAACACTAAGACTAAACTCACACTTAAGATTATGGACTTTGGGTGATGATGTTTGTAGGTAGGGCCTTGGATTGTACCAAATGTACCTACCACTCTTGTATGTGATGTTGATGCGGGGGGGCTGTACATGTGTGGCTCCTGGAGTATGTGGGGGCTGCTTGCAGCATCTACTTTATTTTGCTGTGTACCTAAAATGACTCTTAAAAAATAGCATATTTTAGAATGCTAAAGTAAAATATTGTAATCTGATTGCATAATGATGTAATTACAGTCTAAACAGATAAGTTTAGTTTTTATAACATTTTACTCTGTGCATATTTAAAACTCCCTGACATCATGTTATAAATAAAATTTATGGATTTATATGTAATATTTAAGGCTATTTAGCAGTTAAATGTGGAGAGATATTAATGTAATATTATCTATCATTGGATATCTGAGATATTTCTAATTATCAATTAATATAATAATGCTATGTTAGCGTATTATGCAAGTCCAGTGCCTCTTTAGGAAACATTACTCTCAGTGAAATGCCATTATTTAGGCTGTTGACATTTTGAGGCTTTTGTTGAATATTCTGAAATACTTTCCACAAAATTTAGATCAAATGTTACTGTTACTAGGAACATATGAGAATTCTTCAACATTTCATCTTTCTTATTGAACCATATCATTTTAGGTTTCTAATGGGTAATAAAAATACAATACTAGTATTTTGTTTCTTAGAATATCCTCTTTCTCCCTTTCTTTTTCCAGAGTAAGAAGAATTTGATTAAATTTGGAGGGTCGAGAATTTCTTTGAGGTTTTTCATTATTTTTCACAGTACATCCATAGCGTCACTTTATTTAATAGATTTTGATAAGTCTTCATGACATAATTCACTAGATGGCTACAATTGTTTTCATAATGCAATAAGTGGATAAATGTTCTGTGTCCTTGATTTTCTAAGTCTTTGTTTTTTAATTTGCATGTTGGATTTAGTTTGAATAAATCTGGATCCTAGTCTCTCAAATTATTTTATTTCAAGCTTTCAAATTCTGTGTCCTGGTTACATTTGTGGTGATTTTCACTTTTCATTGGAAAAGTGATCCGAAGGGCTCTTTGGTGACTACTTTCAGTAAAACATTTGCTTCTTAAGTCCTTCAACAACATCTAGTGATGAGTAAAAGCCTTTTACAAAAAGTCACACTGTATATTTTACAAGCTATCAAAACCATTGATCATGTGGTTTTAGAAATCTGACAAAGTCTCAATTCTCCTGGAGTGTTTGTCAAAGGGCATCTTAAGGAAATGCTGCTGTAGGTTCATAAATATTTATTAATACTGTTATAAATTTGGCAACCTCTTCAGGCTTTTTGCCTTTAATCTTCTGGCTGTGGAGACGTACTGTGTGAACTAAATCATGATATGAATGAACAGGACAACTGGTATTAGGTGATATGATTGCTATGACATTTCCTCAAGTCCAATACCCTATATTGCACACATGCATGTATAATATATATCATATATACACACACACATACATACAATCTTTTTAATATCATTCTTGATGCTTTAGCAAATTACACATTTTACATGCTCTAATCTGATAGAGGTACATTAGAGTAACTTTGTAAACAACCTTGGTGCTTAGTTTGCCTCTAATCCTAGTTTTTTTGAAGGATATATGTTGGAGTTGGCAAGTTGTATATGCTTAGGTATAATTAGCATTTGTATTAAGAGTTACAACTTTAATTGATGGTTCATTTAATATATTATATATTTGTCAAACACTACCTTGATACCGGCCTCTCTTTTAGGTGCCAGAATCACCAGCATACAACCTTAGCTCTGGCTTCTCTCTCATGAAAGTTCTGGTTATGGGACACAGAATTCGATGATCTAAGATTACACAAAGACAAAAGTGCAGAGGAGGATAAAAGCACAGGAAAAATAAAATAAATGTAGTTTGGTAGATGGAAATTCTTTTTTGAAAATAATTTGAAAGGAAGAATTGAAAGGAAGCATGGAACTAGCCAAAAGATTTATGGGAGAAAGAGAGAATGCTGTAATGAAAATTATAAAATGAGAAAGCATAATGTAATTAAGGAAAAAATATCACTGTAACTGGAGAATGGACAGTGAATGGTAAGTCCCAAAACATAGACAGAAGCTACACTATAGAGGAATATGCATGTTTTGTAAAGCATTTTGAACTTTATCTCAAAGGCCATGTTGAGGAGGTCTAAACCATGGAGTTATGTAACTGTCTTTGTGTTTTTAAAATGTCTCTGGTATAGTGAAGAAAGGAACTTCAGGACAGAAGGGGTGAACATATGGAGACTTGGTGGAGATAATGGTGGATGCAGTGGATTGACCTGGTAAATAATAGCAATTTGGAAAACAAACTGTTTATGAAAGCTATGTGGGAGAGATAATAAGGAGAACTTAATCATTAATTTTATTTGGAGGGGAACGGTATATTTTTATTTGAGCTGGTGATATGAGAGCAACTGTGAGGGTTAGGAGTAGAATTTGGGAGAGGGCATGTGAAAGGGCCCTTGGGACAATGATGTGAAGATAGCATTTAGGCAGTTGAACAGACAGGTCAGGAGTGCAAATAATTGTGTTGAGCTGGAACTTAAGATTTGAAAGTCATTTGAACACAGATGATGTAAAATATATAAATAAACAAGATCTAAAGAGGAAAAAAATTGATAATTGGAAGTCCAAAATAAAATTTCCGTTAAAAATTACTGACCTTGACATTTCCCTCACGCTGTCTAAGCTTTAGATATTTTCGCTTTGACTCCAAGTAGTGTTTGACCTCTTTTTTCCCTAAAGTACTTACATAAGAAAACTTATAATTTTGATTTTTTTCTCTGTTCCTATGAGAAAAAATTTCACTTATTTAAAGGCTTACAAGCTTCCCTTCATCTCACCACTTAAAAGCCCTACTGCCTATTTAATTTTGGTATGACTCTTTGTCTGAGGAAAACAAGGCACAAAAAGAATAGACTGAGAATAGTTAGTGTTACAGAGAGGAAGAAAACCAGGTTATTAAAACATCTTGTAAAACACAGAACACTAGTGGTCCAAGAAAGAAGAAATGCTTATTTTTGTCAAAAATTGCCAAAATAGCAAGGAAAATAAGAAATAAACAAATTATATTATATTAAAATTTATCTAATCCATGGATACACCTGTTGAATCGAAGCCTGTAGAGTATGTTGAAGATGGTTAAGAAGTTTGGTTTGGTTGAGAAATAGTGGGAAGTAAAGAAAAGAAACTGTTAAAGAAAGATGAGCATGAAAGAGATAGATTTTTAATCCGAGGGTTTTGCAAGTCAATATAAATTTGTAAAGTGAAGAGAATCCATTGAAGAGACTAGAATCCACCACATACAATTTTTATAATATATGATGTTAAGATTTCCTCATGAGAAAATCTGTAACTATAGTGTCAACATCATTTTTTACTGAGAAATAGTCTTTCAATAATTTTACAAGCTTATAACATACATTAGTTCTATGTGAACCAGAAGGTTATCATGCGGACACCAACATTTGTGCTAAACCTCATCAAAGCATACCATTATTATGTTAAGGTCTTTATGCAGTTTCCTTAAAAGGAATTGAAAACTTCTCAGTATATCATATTTGGAAGCTGATTTACTGACATAACTTGCATATCCATATGTCCTCACTCAGCCATTTCATGCCTTGGCTCTGCTCAAAATTTCAGAAGAAATATGCATTTCACTATTTATTATTAATATTTCAGAGTGGATTTCTGTGGTTTTATCTTGATCAGAATTATTTTTAAACAGGGATTATCTATTCTTACTCAGAAAAAATGCTAAAATGGGAAGCTAGAAATACCCAATAAAGTGACTCAGCAGCAAAACTGTCATTTATGGAACTGGCAATCTCTGTATTTATATATCATAAATCAATGCACTGTACAATTATATGGATTCATGAGAAAAAGAGCTCCTTACCATGTCCATAATCAGCATAATTCTGGTTCATGCTCTTTTAAAAGAAGAACAATGAGGTTTTATTTTGTTTGACATTTTTAAAGTATAATAGTTTAATATGTTCATTAAGGATTAAAATTTTAATGGTTAGGAGGTATAAACAAAACTGGAAATAAACTCTAGGGCATTCCACCATAGTAGAAGTCATGTCTATTTTTATGCCAAGCTCTACTCCTGCACTAGGAGGCCTGGTGCTCATGGATAATAAACAACTGTAGTTTCTGATGATTGCCCTGATTACACAACAAATGAAATTGAACTTTCTTTTTTTTCTTTTTTTCTTTTTTTTAACAATACAAAGCAATGGGAAGTACTGACAATGCAACACAGAGAAACTGTACAATTCATTGCACATACCAACCAGACCATGGTCAACTGGAGAAATAACGAGTGGTACTCTCCACAAGTTCAGTCAACCGTTCTTTTTTATACAGTTCCAAGTTCTTATCCTTGCTCTACATGAATCCATTCTTTGCTTACAATTCAAACCAAAGCAAATCGCCTTATCCAGTATTTCCCCCAATGTTGAGTTCAATTTCCTAATTGCCATTTATTTCTTTTGCATGCAGTTTTCTTCAGTTTAATGCTACTAGCATTAGGGCTTTATTGTTAGGACTTCCGGAAATGAAATTCACCCAATTTGAGTCCTGTTAGAGATCTTGAACTTATCCAAACAGATTTCAAAGAAGTCCAGCACATTTCCACATTTGGTCTAATTATTATCCTTGTTTTTTAAATATCTCTTGTGTGGTTGACATATACAGTTTCCTTAATTTTTAAATCTTAATTCAAAGGGTAAAAGCTTTCTCTTGTCCATTTGGTGGATATCAGAGAATCATAACTTTAATGTCTTTGAGGCTTATGCTCCTCCAATAAATTCACAGTGAAATTTGAATCTCTTAATTTTAATACAAAATTCCATTTATTTTTTGAAACAAATGTTTTATTTCCCTGTTGCTTTGTGATAGAATTTCTCTTTCAACAAGATTCTCCATCCAACATTGATGTCTCCTTCTACATGTTTGTATCTTTCTAAAATTACCACATTTATTATTTCATTGTTTAATGCTTCTTTTAAAATTTATTTATTTTTTAATCCCTTTATTACAAGCAATACTAACAAAGAATAATGATTGTGGGCTGGAGTGGTCGCTCAGCAGTTAAAGCAGTTGCCTGGCATGTGCAAGGGCCCCAGTTCAAACTGTAGGAACATATGTACAACCAAGTGTCAGAGAAACAAAGGGCAGATGAAAAAAATAATTGCTACTCTCTTTCCTCTTTCTCACACTCTTCCCTCTCTCACTTTATTTACTACTTTTTTTAAGAGAGAAGGACAGTGAGATAGAGAAAGAGAGAATCAATTTTTATTTAGTTTTTCACAGGGCTTTCATTGCTCTTACACCTAGTTGTGTACGTGGTGCTGGGGTTTGAACCTGTGTACTAACTCATGCCAGGCAAGTGCTGTAACTGCTGAGCCACCACTGCAGCCCCTCCTCTCTCTTTAAAAAAAATTAAAAAACAAATAATGATTGCACTTGTGTTGAAACCAGCCTTAACATCATTTCAGAACTATGAAGCTGCTCCTGCCTCTTGGCTCTTGGCCATTTTTCTTGATTCTAGACATGAATAGACCTATTTACCATGATCACAAATCCATAAGTGTCATTTTCTTTGCTACAATTCTCAGGACATGGATTGCCCCAGTCTCCCCTAATATACAGTCAGGACATAACAAAAGCCTTCTATTACATTTCACTGCAATCATCAGTGTGTAATAAGATTCTGTTGTGGAGGCTCCAGCTTCCCAGGCTTTTGGATGGAAGGGATGGTAATACAATCAGTCACACTGAAAGTTAGCATTACATGGGATTGGATTTGGCCACCGTACCCTCCCCCACACCCCAGTGATCTGATCATCTTTCCTGATTCCATGTAGCTTCTACATGGAGTGCACATGACAGACATTTCACCATCTAGGTTTCCTTGTGAACCCGTAGCTATTAAAGTGTGGGATAGTTTGTGCATCGTTTCATTTTGTCCTTACTTCACTCCCTAGAGACTGTCATTGTTGTCCAGAAAACTTGGTTCAGGCACTGTTATCATCTAGGTTTTTCCAGCACTTTATTATCATTCTCCTTATTAAGCTACTGTTACACAGATTTTCCACAGCCTCATTTTCTCTTCTGAACTTGGCATCTTCTTAACTGAATCCTAATTCTGCATCCAGGAGCAGCACCATTTCAATAGCTGAGAAAATTTTGACAAACCATTTCATTGTCTTTTTTATTCTAGGTAGTCCTATGTTTTCCAAATCCAATTTCCACACATTGCCACTCATAAATTTTTAATGCTCTTGCAATAAACACCAAAGCATGGCATGATTTCCCTTTATACCACAAGCACAGTGCAATAGTCTAATTTACCTAGAAGACCCAAGATGTTCTATGGTGCTTTTTGCATGGACCACAGTTTTCAGTGACACTGGAGGTCTTTTATCTACTTCCTGATAGAAACTTTAGAAAAAGTTTCTTTACCTTAAAATGAAATTAAAGCATTATCACATATCCTGATAGTTGTACTCAAAACCAGATTACATCAGGCACAATCTTATCTCACTTTTCACCTTTTTTCTTAGAATCAGGGGCTAGATATACTAGCAGATGCTTAAGAGACAGTCCAAATCACTGTCCAAATTGACACAGATGGAAGTTTCAGAATTTGGCAAAGCTGAGTAACCAATGTGGAAGAGCCCATTTATATATTTTGAACCACTTACATATCCAAAATTTCTGTTTAGGACTCATATTAGGAAATTTCCATACATATTTCAATTACCTTTTAATTATAATATATAATTCAGTACTGTTGTAGTCAGCTATTTCTGTTTCTGTGATCCAAGCACCTGACAAGAAAAGTTTTAGAGGAAAAGTTTATTTAGGGACTCATAGTTTCCAAGGTCTTCCTCCATAGAAATCTGGTTTCATTTCTCAGTTGTGGAGGTGAGGCAGGACATTATGGTGGAAAGCATGGCTCCAAAAATCACAGAGAGACTCCATGCCACATACAAAATATATACCCCAATGGCAAACCCCCAACAACCCACCTCCTGCACCCACAACCTACTGACATAGCAGAGGATTAACTCACTGATGGGGTTAATGATTCCCCAATCATTTCACCTCAGATTGCATTGTCACATGCGAGCCTTTGGGGGACAATTTTCATCCAAACCGTAACAAGTACTCTTTTAGTATCATTGCATTGTCATGAGTTTTGCAAAAGACTCTACTTATTCTCAGATACTCTAATTGTTGCTTCTCATTTGGATGTACAAACTATCCATCTTTGTCCACCAGTCCTAAAGATCTTTGTTTAGCCTGGTCCGTTTGTCCTCTTTAATCATTTCAAGTAATAGCTTGCTTTCTTTCAAAACCATATTTCAGGTTTAGTATCATCTATTATTTTCCTTGCCAGATCTAGAATGCAGAATAAGCTATTCTGTGACTGCCAAGGATGCTTGTTGGCAAGTAGGAGAAGGAAGAAAATGAGAGGGAGTGTTCAATCTTTTTTGATGATAACAGTGATTGCCAGGGAAATGGTTTTTCAAAGTTTGAAACATCTTTAATAATTGTTTAATTTTTGTTTCTCATCTGCACTTTGAAATACTTAGCTATAAGATTATAGAGGCTCCCATATATTGTTATTGTGATATTGGTTCACTTCAGTTCTTCTAATAGACACAAGATTACTCACCTGAAACGATATTCAGAATTACCAAAATCAGATATAGAAGAACATAGGAGAAAGTTGTAACTAAGAAGAAGTAGTTTATATTAGCTTTTGAAAATCTATCTAATCTCCTAATGTTTTATAATATCAGAGCTTTCTTGATGAATAATATATATGATAGAAAATTGATGATAGATAAGAGAAAGGATGATATATAAACAACAGAGACAAAACAAGATTGGATTTACTCTATCTGCAATATATTTTCCAATTACATGCTGTTCAGCAATGGAAGCAGTGATAAGTAGCTTTTCTTTCTCCTGTTTCCAGCAGCACAGGTACAATAGAGTTATCCTATGTTTTTCCTGATATTCAACATTCTCTCTCTTTGTCATTTCACTTCTAGCGGTGGCTCATCCACAAAAGTGAATATACTATATCTTTTTAGTGTACTAAAATAAAGTACACTTTAGATTCTAAAGATATATCAACCAGGAGTATTAAGCCAAAGCAATGGTGCTTTTCAAGTGAAAGTATTCTTTTTCCCTTTAAGTCCACATGAATGAAAATATTAGGTTATCTCTCCATAGGCATAACTTGTGGTGCACACAAAAGCTGGTACTTCCTCCAGTTTCCTTGAAACACATCTAACTTATATGGATGAGATTTTGGAAACTCTTGTTGGAACTTTAGCTGTAATGGCAAAAGAAGTGACTACACTCATCCACAATGCAGACCACTGAAATCATACCTCATGGAGGAATAGAAAGACAGTGTTTATCCCTGTAAAACGGAAAGAACACCTGCAAGCATAGATGGACATGAAGGTCAAGAACACCACAGAGCACCTAGAGGAGGGAGTATTTTTAATCATTCATCTCCTGGAAGGGAAACAATGCTAAATCTCTCTCAATTCAAGTAACTTATTACCAGGAAATTCTGCCAAGTTTCTGTTGTGGGATTTTCTATTCATCTGAGGTAGGCTATTTTTCCTAGTGAAAAATGCTCCTTTCCTGAACCATGTGTTTTCATGTGAACTACTAGCATTAGTACATTCCTGTGTCATGAATAAAAAGAACCAGGGACACCTGAGTTAAATTTCATTCATTCCCAAGTGGAACAGTGTGGATATCTGTCTTCTTTTTCTGTACTTCTATTTTTCTCTGATATGCCTATTACATTTACAGAGAAAATGAATTCTTTAATCTTTGGGGGGCAAAAAATAAAAATTATATACATTGAAAGTTATGATAAATTGTCATTAAATAAATGTTTCAAAGGAATTACCCTGCCATATGTTTTTAGAACCTTATTTTTTCTCTGAGATACACAGGAGAACTGAAAGAACTTTTTATTTTCTTTTTTCCAAGGTGACTAGAATTTACACATTGTTAAAGCATAAAATATTGTAACAGTTGGCAGAGATTTGGGAGGTATTCTAGAAATACTAGACTAGGAAAAACATATTGGTTGTAATCAGGAAATTTTCAAGATTATAGAGTATTTGTATTTGTGGGTACATAATGAGTTATTGCTCAGTGACAAAATGAGTTATTGCTCAGTTTGAGGCAAAATATCCATTTGGTAGGGCTTTTTCCCCCCAATGCTTGCTTAAGATTTAAAAAAATTAAAGCAATAAAATTTCTATGCTATAATTCAACCTAACATTATATATATATATATATATATATATATATATATATATATATATATATAAGTGTGTGTGCGCACTGATGTGCATATAGCCCTGCCTCTTGTAGTCTCTTTGTAGTATTCCAGCATCTGTGTTGGCCCCAAAGTCTAAGGTTAATGTTTTCTTGTATGTGTTGCAGCTAGATGGTGCTAACCATCTCCTATTAATAATCTGATGGAACAGCAAAAGTTAAACCTATTCTCCCTGAGCTGAAATAATTTGAAAGGAGTATTTCATTTTCCTTCATTCCTTCCCTCTTTCCTTCCTTCTTCCCTCCCTCCTTCATGTCCCTCCCCTCTTTCTTTCTTTTCTTGTTGGGAATCCATCCCAAGGCCTTGCAAATGTAGATGCTAGGCAAGTGCCCTACCATAAGCTATACCACTGGCCCAGGAGGGGTTGTTAACAGGCGTCAGTTGAGTTGGAGAGGCGTTCTATTCACTTCTAAATTGACTAGATCAGTATGATAGATCTGAATGCTGGAGTTAGATGGGGTATGCCTAGCAGACAATTGTAGAACCCAGCATTTGTTGTAGTATATCCATCATAGAACTATAGAAATTCTCTTTCCTTCCATTCTAAAGTAAAAGTATTTGCAAATGTGAAATTCCATCCTTCTGTGCTATTTCACATTTTTATATTTATGCAGTTTTCTTTTATTTTCTGAAAAGTAGATTACTAGGACATTTAAGATTTCTTGAGACAAGCACAATTGCAAGTGATACAGTACCCACTTCAGCCTGTTGTCTCTTCCTTCTCCCTTTTCCTCTTCATTTCATTCTGTGCTTCTCCTCTGAGGAGCACTGTAGCAGTGGAAATGCAGAATCTCCATTCAGTATCTTCAATATTTAATACCATGAGGCGAGTAAGCCAGTTAGAATCTTGGATCTTTTCAATTTCATCATTACAAAGCTGTAGGAGGGAAATAATTAATATTTGTCATTTTGATATGAATTTGGCTCATTTTACCAGATGAAAATACAAAAGCAAAGGAAACAAGACAAATCAATTCTCCCTGGTTTTTTTCTGTAGTAATATAAATAACTTATTTGCATAGTAATCATTGGAAGTGAGTCAGTGAAGGTAATCAAGCAAAATTTTATGAACACATAATGTTGGGCTTACTTTTCAGTGTTGGCAGAATCCCTGGCTTCACTCTTGAAATACCAAAGAAAGAGAGCCAGGCAAGAAGCACAAACACTTGCATTATTTTCTAGCCAGGACTGTTTTCCTTCCCAATCAATAAAAACTGCAAAGTCAAGTAAAATTGGGAGTAATCACATTTTTTAGAAGCTGACACCTTACATCTACACATTCTCATGTTATAAAAAGCATCATAAAGAGAAAAATAGTGGTGGGGACATCTGGTATAAAAATATGAGCCACTTTTTTCACACCAATTATTTTCCCATTCTATGTGACTTAATAGATTATGATTGTGCTAGGGTGTTTTAAGTATCATCTTTATCCTCTCAATGGGAAGCTATCATCAAACTTATGTTTACTAAAGGTTTTATTTTTCCAGATTTCAAAAAAAGCAAATATAAACAAAATTTCAATATATGCAAACCTATAGTATTTTAAATTTTCATGAATTTTTCTTATACTGAAAAAAGTATCTCTTGCTTACTAAGCCAACTCAGAATATATTCATTCTAAACAGGAAAAAAATACATCTTTTATCTTTCAAAGATAATGTAAGAAAAAGTGAATTTCCTAACACTCAATGAAAAGCCAATAACGGAAAACATTTCTTAGAAAACAGTGTTATGCATAAGTATCGTTGTAGAGGCTTGCATCCTGGTGACATTTGATCTAACAGGAAAACAAAGCAAATATGTTGCAAAAGCTTACAAACTATCCAGAATTCATCTGTCTGTAGATAACCTCACTGGTTATGCTTTAATACAATTTATGTGACTGTTTCATATATTTTTATATCGGTTTTTGTCTGAATAAATGAATCACCCATTACTGTAAAATGCCAATTAATTTGAACTTTTATATATTTCTATGATGATTTATCTTTAATTATGAAACCATTTATTTGCACTCTCAATGCTTTAACTAACCACGTGACTATCACATTCTTTGAATATATAATTTCAAGTTAATTGACATTACAAATATATCTGAGCAAAGTCCATTGTGAATACATCCCAATTCTTTTTCAGGTGAAGGATGAGTATATTGCAAACAAATGGTCACAGGGTTGGAAGAAAACCTCCTAAGCCCTTTCTTCCACAAAATCTCCCACTACGGAGTCTAGAAAGCTGGATCTTTCTTGGATCCTATTATAAAAGGATGGTGTCTCCAAGTTTAGAATAGTGAGATGTCACAAAAAAGGTGTTACTTGCTAATTTACTGTAATCACTTTGTCCCTCCCTTTTGCCTTCAGAGGGTTATGATATCTAGAACTGAGTTAGTCTTCTTGTAGCCAGGAAGTATGAATATAAGAAAATGCCTACGCACTAAGGGTAGAGGAGCAGAAGTAAATGGGAAAGATATCTCCTTGACGGAATCTTGGTCTGCCTGAGGCTAAATCAATCAATCATCTCTGATGCTGATTTACGGTTGTAAAATTGGCTCTATTGAGGGAGGCCTAGAAATTTGGTAAAAACCCCTTTTGTGTGTCTTGTAGCAATGCATCCAGAGAAGACTGTTGTGTGGATCAATGAACTGAGTGGAGGAGATTCACTTGAGTGAATTCACTTGAGTGAATGAAAAAGCACAAGGGAAAAGTCCTCGTAAGCAGAAGGGTTTTTCTACCACAGCTTCCAAAGAACATTGGATTCTAGATTGTTCTGCATTCAAGTGGGGACTTGCACCATTGGCTCATTGGGAGCTTCCAGGCCTTCACCTCTGACTGGGACTGCATCATTGGCCTTTTTTTCTGGTTATGAGGCTTTCAGCTCCTTGCACTAAGCAGCTAGCAGTGACCCTGGCTTTGCAGTCTGCAGGTGACCATTGTAGAGCTTTTCAGCCTCTGTGACTGTGTGAGGCAATTCAACGAATCCCCTCTTATATTTATATATCTTCTACTGGTTCTACTTCTCTGAAGAACTCTGACTAATACAATCTCTAAACTAATTTTTACATGAAAAAGTAAAAACCCAACCTCGTTTCATAATTAATGGAGTGTAGCTTGAAGATGTGGATACATTGGTTAAAATTACATTTTGTTTACAGGAGCTAAATTCTTAAGTTGGAGTAGTTAATAGAATCATGGTACTTTTGTCTGCAATTGACAAGAAAGCCAACTTGGCACTGATTTAAACAATCTAAAAGTTTATTTCTCTTCTGTACACTATATGATTGATAAATATGGTATACCATAACGCCACAGATTTTTATTTCATATTTTGATTTATCTCTGGCCTACAGCCAAAGAACATTTTCTTTCAGGGTGGGTGCTTCAGTCTCACATTTAAGGTGGTACTTCACATCCACCTACCAAACAAAAAAAAAAAAAAAGAGAGAGAGGAAGAAAAACCAGACAATATTATTCCATTGTGCACATATCACATTCTCTTTATCCACTCACCTGTGGATGAACTTGATTTGTTTCTTTGTTCTGGCTATATTTTGAACAGTGCTATAATAAATAGGAGAGTAAAGATATCTCTTATTCAGCCTTAAAAAAAGAATGAAACCCTGCTATTTGCAACAACATGGCTGAATTTGGAGGACGTCATGCTATGTGAACTAAGTTAGTGATTGAAGGAAAAATGCTGTCTGTTCAATTATATGTTATCTAAATTAGTCTACCTCATAGAAGCATATAATTCAATGGTAGTTTCTAAGAGGTGGAAATTGGGTAAAATAGGAAGCTATTGTTCAATGGATTATGCTACATGATTGAGTGGTAGAGATTTGTTGTACAAAATAGTGTCCATAATGCCTATAGTTAACAATATTAATTGGGCACTCCAAAATTTGTTGAGCATATATATTTCATGTTAAGTTTTCTTACAGGCACACACATACTCACACATCACATACACAACCCAAACAAAACATAAAAGTGTTGGGGTCTGACCTTCACCTCCATTATATCAGCTGCCCTAGAGTGATCTTATGACTATTTGCATAAGCTCCTTCTGGAAGGGCTGCTAGGTCGTGCTTTGTTAAAGATTAGGGTGGGTTAAAATGTCTTAACGACAGGTTACTCCCTAGTTTTTGTCTGTACTGAAATCTACATAACACCTGGCAACTCCCTTAGAAGGATTATTGATTCCTTGGCTGTCTCCCCTCCTCCTCTATAAAAACCCGTGTGCCTTAGTAATAAACGGATTCTGAGCTGCCATCAGCTGCGTGTGGTTGCCTCGTTTCCCTGGCTGGGAAGGAAGGGGTCCCCGGACGAGGGGGGACCCGGGTTCCAGCCTTCGGCACTCACCCTCCTCCTGATCGGCTCCGGGGGGCAATCCAGCTCCCCACATAAAAGAGGAATTTGGGAAATACTGAATACGTCTATTACCTTGATTGTGGTTATGCTATCTATCTGAAGTGTTTGCATATGTCTAAACTCATCAAATTGTGTACAATAAATATATATAGTTTTCATATATCAATGATATTTGAATAATCTTGTTAAAATCAAAGAAAACTGACTTTAAGGGCATGAAATTCTATCTGCTTACATCCTATATGCTAGAACTTAATTATATTACCTCACCTACCTAAAAGGGAGACTGACCAATGTGCCCTGCTGTAAATTACATTACCAGAAATACAGGAACACATCCTCTTAGGCTCTGCAATATCACACTTGCCTGGTATGCACAAAGACCCAGGTTCAAACACAGCACTTCATATACAACTAAGTGTCAGAGCAACAAAAACCAGATGAAAACTTAAAGTTGATTTTCTTTCTCTTTCTCTTTCTGACTCTCCCTCTCTCTAGAAAAAAAGTGAAAATTCTAATCTCTCCTTAACCTTTAGTAGTCAGTTCAAAGTCCAGCATCCCTCGCTATATTGCACATTCTTGTCCTTCAAGTACCTACACACAGTGGTGCAACAATAGCAGGAGACCACATTAACAACACAGCAAATTCAAGGCTATAGTAATAATAACATCCATTTGTCACAGATAATGAATGCTCCTAACTCTGAATAAAGTGGAGATTCTTTTATTAGCACATTCATCAGCCCCTGGTTGTACCCTGTGTCAATAATTCTCTTTCTTTTGTTCTCTGAGCACCTTTTGTATACTCTGAGAGCATACTCTTCATTGTCTATAGCTATACCTTTGATGGGAATAAGATAATATATCCTTCTTGGGGACTGCATAGCTTTTGTTTGTTTATTTGTTTTGTGGTCCTGGAAATTTACCCAGGGACTTGCCCATACTAGGTAATTGCTCTGTCACCAACTTACCTCTCCTGTTTTGGACCCTACAGATTTAAGAGCCCACCCTCTGTTGCTGCATATTTATGAGTCCTGAGATTTCTCCTAGGTAGACAATTTACTAATTTTTGCAGTCCACTCTGTCTCATGCTTTCTTTAGCAATACAATTGATTTAATAACTCTATAACCTGTTCATTTGTTTCTAGTCAATTTCTTACCCATGTTTCCTTGCAGAGGATCTTGTTTAAACCTAGTTTTTAAGCCTCAATTCTATGGTCTTTTATGTACTCTCAGTGTTCTCAGTTAGTGGTGGTTACCTTGACATTATTTCAAACAATATCTATCACAGGATGGTTCTGGGGTTTGAATGTCCCCTTCAAAGTAGGTGTCAACATCTAATGGACATTGTAAGAGTGCTAAAAGCAGGACCTTTAAGAGATGATGAGGGTATGAAGGCTTTCCCTTCAAGATTGGATTAATGGACTGGGTTAGTTATTGCAAAAATGGATTTGTTATAGAAGTGATTCTCTCTTGTACTCTAATCTCTAGCATGCATTCCTGCTCCTTTGCTTCTGTGTCATAGATTGGCATCTTCTTAGATGCCAGTGTCATGCTCTTAGACTTCCCAACCTCCAGAAACATCCGCCCAGTCAACTTATATGATTTATATATTATTCAGTTTTCAGTATTCTAAAACAGTAGAATAAAATTGACTAGCACAGATTCAAAAACAATACCATTGATCCATTTCTGCCATTAGACTTAAGGTTTTTCTGGTGTAGTAAATCAGTAGTTCTCTTACTAAGTTGGCCTGCTTCTAGGATTAAGGTTTGGTTTTGATACACAGTTGACTTACAAACCTTCAAAGCACCTGTTTATGGGACCTTCATTGTATATAGACCCTCACCATGGCTGAAAGTGCTTCCTGTAGCACACCAAATCCCCTTTCTACCCTTGGAGGCTGGGAAGTTCTGACTGAAGTTCAGCTCTAAGAAATTAGTTGGAAGCAATAATGTTTCCTGAACATTTTTTTTCCCATTTCCTCTGGGTCAGTAAAAATGTGGTTTCCATGCCACAATAACTAACATTGGACTAAACATTTTTTCCACAATTTGACAAGGGTAACTTGCAAGTCAGCTTCCATAAAATGACATTTTGCTATTATCCCTTAGAAACCACTTCCAAATAATAATACATTTGTAGATTCTAAAATGAGAAGAAACATAATTCCAGAAAACAACAACAAAAACCTCTCTATTAGTCTTAAGTTCAAACAACATCAGAGTATCTTAAGTAATTTAGAATTTTATTTTCACTTAACTGAAAGCCCAGAGGTCACCATGGTAGGAATTGTATGGCAGGGGCATCCAGTGGTAAGTTCATAGCTCAGCCTCAATCATCTCCATGGTTTAGCGTTATCATTGTGACTCAAGATGGCAGCATTTGCATTCTGAAGAAAAAGAGGAAGGAAATAATAGAGAAGAGGGCAAAGTATACACAAACTGACTCTCATAGAAGGCATCCTAGACACTGTTCAGAATTTAGTCACAAGGTCACATGTAGCTGAGAGACTGGAAACATAATCTTTATCCAAGATGGTGTTACAATCATGTAGAATTCAAAGAAAAAGAAAGGAATAGTAATTAGGGGTAACCATTTTATCATATTATCCTACCATTGTTTTCTAAAAGTTTCTGAAAATATACAAAGAAAAAATATATATTGGCCTTATTGAGCCAAAGTACTACTCTATCCACATTGAAAACATCCTTATTATTCATCAGATAGCCATAAAATCCTAGGAAATATTGATAGAAATGCAGGGATCTATATTTTTGTTGGTATGTGTGTGTGCTTGGTATTGAACTTGGGGCTTCACACATGGAGTCAAGTGCTCTACACTGCCAATCGTGGGCATTTTTTCCCATTTCTCTGAACATGTTTTTCAGATACATAGGGATTCCCAGTTACATTTTATCACTGTTGTTAAAATGATTATTAACTCCCTTTCTTTTTGGAAGTCTTAGGTGAGAATATATGATTTATTTCTCCATGCTGTAGTAATTTTTATTGAATATTCTAACCAATAAATTATTTCTAATCCAGTTTTAATCTAATTCTTCAAACCAAAACTAAGTCAACACTAAGAATTATAAGCCCTCAGGACTGGGGGCTTTAAATTCTATGGTCTTAAAGTGCAGCATGGATTAGCAAACATAAAAGCTGTAAGAAAAATTGAAAGTGTTTTTTCAAAAATGGTTGGATTTGGATCTATCAAATATTAAGCAGTGGTGGATCAGAAATAAAACAATTTCAGGAAAGATTGTATCTCTTTAGAACAAAAGATTTGCTTGTCTTATAGATTAATCATTACATTATAAAAGACATTTCAATAACATTTACCATGCATTATCAGTTCTTTATTTTTGAAACCTTAAGCTATTTATGTAAATCTCAATGGATATCAAAAGAGTCTTTCATTGAGTGGTTGCTAAGAAACTGAAATTTCTGGATCAGAAAAATTTATCCACATTGATTGCATTGTTTAAGCAAAATTAACATTTACAGTAATGAAAAGAAGAAAAATTAGTTTTAAATGTGTATTTATATAAGTATATGTGCATGTGTATACATACAGGTATGTGAAAATATGTGTGTCTACTCTCAAATTAAAATTTAGGAACAATTGTACTAATGTTTAATAAATACCATTTTATAATGAAATTGTAATATATAGTACAAACATAAATGCTAATTTTAAATTGAAAATGTCACTCATGTATCCAGACAGAATGTATTATTTTAAAGCAGCATTTTTATAATAAATGTCGTTTCCTCTATTTTGCCCATTCTGTGCATGAGAATTGATCACAATATTTTAGAAAAAGATTTGAAATGTACAGCTGTTTTAATAGACTATTTAATGGTGTTACACCCAGAATGCTAGTACCTAGAGAAACTTAAGAGGAAAAATAACTTCTTGACCAACATATTTTGTATGTTACCCCTTTTAGGAATCTATAATGCACTTCAGCAATTTAAAGGACCTAGCAATTCCCAAAATTTCTTTTAAGGGTTGCTGTTTTTAGTCAACACTAATTACATCGCTCTAAATAAGTTCTGTGAAGTGCATTTGGGAAATGCTGATCTAAAACAATATTTAAATGGTCATTTTACTCAGTGCATTAGAAAAGGGAAATGCTTAGTTTATAAGAACTCAATTCATGTTTCTAAAAGTGCACTGCACTATAAATGATGTTCTCAATTTAAAAGAATTTTATCATCTCAAAAAGTAACATCAGAAAAGTTAGCCAAGTCAATCTAAGAGAATAATTTCCTCTTACCATTTCAGTGTTTTGTGCATGTTTCACAGGTACTTCTCACCATCTGGTAGCTTCCATGGTGTTCTTGCTCCATGCTGACTGATGGCTACTCTTGCTGAGTGTGTTAGCTAAAAGTGCAAGAGTAGAAAAATCACTGACTGGAAGAATTGACAGGAACTGGCGACAGTGGTTATAGGATAAGATAATGTTTGGATAGTTTTGTTTGGCCTGTTTCTTTTTATACATTTCTACTTGTGATGGGGGTTGGCTATGCCGTCTAAATTTACCATGCTGATTAAGCAACCATTTCTTTTTGCTATATATGCAATGTGATTCCTGTATAGAAATTTATTTTAGTTTAATCCTTTGGCTTATGAAGGCCATCTTTTCTACTAAGTTAAATTATGGATTTGACATTGGAACACAAAACTGTGAGAACCTTATAAACTTGTAACAAAAAGAAATCAGAAAGAGTCAAGCAAAAATAAGTGAATAGGACAAATAGGATTGGAACTAGAGGTGGGTCACAGAAAGAGCAGTAGTTCTGGTAGATCAGGGTATCTGATTTATGTTCTAGAGGCCCACCTTCGGTAAGACTCCACTTTTGTAAGACTCAACTAAATCCTCGAGAATTCTTTCTTTCAAAGGGCTGGAGGGGTGGCTTGGTGGTTGCGGCGCTTGTCTGGCATGCGCAAGTACATGGGTTCAAACCCCAGCACCCATGTGCAAGGCTAAGTGTTGGAGCAATGAAGGCCATGTGAAAAACTCAATAAAAATTGATTCTCTCTCTCTCTCTCACTGTCCTTCTTTCTCTAAAAAAAAAAAAAAAGAGAGAGATAGAGAGAGAGAATTATTTCTCTCAACTCCTCATTTTTGACCTGAACTTGTTTGTGAGATACGTGAATGGTCAGCCACTTATGGTTAAACCACTTTCACGCAAGACTAAAATATAGAATGAAAATTATGCTCTGTTCCAGGTATTCTAGATTTAGCTTATTAACTTAAGATAGAATGTCTGTGGAGACCATAGGGTTTCCTTGTCATTATAAAACAAAATCCCAGACATTTTAAAAGTAGATTCAACTTTTAACTGACATTCTAGGAAGAAAGGTAGTAATCACTTTCCCTATTTGAATGTCATTTACGATACAAAAAGAGCAAAATAGAAGGTGTTTTTGATTTCACAAAATAAAATTGGCTGCCAGTTTTCGTGGAACTGGTTATTCTGCATTGAACTACGCACTTCTGTCCTGTCCTCTGCTCTGTGTCCTATAGAAAAAACTCCTGGGACCTGTGCAAGGAGGACTGTCTTTCTTCTGGGTTCTTCTTGGGTAAGTCATTGGGAGGTTCCAACAGGCGATACGAGAGTAGGAAGAAGGTGAGTCCGGTCTACATCTTTCAACTAGAGAGCTGGGATAGGAACTTCTTACTCCTTCATCCTCCATCCTTTAGTGCTTCTCGGTCATAAGGTTTCTTCTTTTGCTGCTGTACACCTAGTTGGGGCGATCCTTCCAGAAATTTATAGCCCCTGATTTCCTCAGCACCCTTTCAGTTGCATTAAGGTGTGTTCCCTGCCAGAACTCTGATGCAACTCTGAAATCTAATTTAGTATCAGGTTGTACCCTTGGTAAGATGAAATTAACAACAAATTTAATTTAAATGCATGTAATTTTGTAAGAATACATATTTAACTATATTATGCTGCTTGAATTCTGCTTTATGGTGGGGAATAAATGCCATATAAAAAATAAAGTAAAATTATGTCTTTACTTTCAATCCAGAAGAGAAGATGAACACTTATGAACATTTAGAAATCAATCCATACTAAATTGTGGGCTTCATCCTATAAGTGCAATTGAAGTTCAGGAAAATCATCGTGGGCTAGAGAACAAAAGAAAATGTTAAAACAGGTTTTAACTAAAAGCAGCACTTAAAGTAGGCTTGAAGGAGAAAGAGGATTTTAAAAGCTGGACAGGGGGTGAAAGGACAAGTATAGCAGAAGTTGAAGAGTAAGAAACAAAAATCTGAAACAATTGCAAAAAGATGCGACTGAGTATAAAAGGCAAAAGCAAGAAGCAAACAAAACAACAGCAAGGTGCATGGCTGAGAGGTGCAGCCATGACTTGGACCTAGTAGACTTAATACACCTGATGGGATGCGGGCGTATGTGCTTAACTCATGAGGACGGGGGAGTTTCTGAGACTAACCTTGGTCTTCCATACAATCCCACTTGGCCTCCACGTCTGTGTGCTGTTTTTCTGTAGTCTCTATGATCTCTATCTCAGCTATATTTCTTTCCTAAATGAGTCCTGATGATTTACGATTCCTCTGCTCTCATCTCCTTCCTCTGCCCAGGTTGCAAATAAATCTTTGGTCCTCTTTGACCATGGGAATTGGGCTGGTATTTGCTCCCATTTATTCCATTCTCTTCTTTGCCTAACACTGCAGGGTTAACCAGAGTATGGTACTTGTGCTTCTCTGCCCTCTGACTGCCAGGCATGTATAGGCAAGGAGAAATCCTCGTGGCTCCCCACTCTTATAGTTCATGGCACTTTACATTGCTCATAGTTCCTCTTAACTCTGCAAGTCCTACCTTTGTTGGATTCTGTTTAAACCCAGTTAAATGTACCTTTTGTTCTTTACTGTAACCCTCATCAATATAGAAATAATATAATTTTTAAAGTCAAACTGGGGCTTGTCTTTCCTTTATAAATGCTGCATGGGACATTTTGAATTATACTGATCATACTCTCTTTGAACAAAAACCTTTGACTTTTATATGATAAAGTCAATATCTAATTAGGTATGACCTTATAAAATATTCTTGCATTTTTTTAGTATTATCTCTTTTATAATTATTAACCCTTCCACATGCTTACATTTCTATATCATAATGTCCCTGAGAAAAGATAATGATTATTATGAAAGTTTTGTTTGTTTGTTTGGTTGGTTGGTTTTTTGTGGTGCTGGGAATCAAGCCCATGGTGTCACATACGCTAGTCATGTATCCTACACTTAGTGTCATCCCTCAACCATATGCAAAATTTTCCTTTTTTATAACTTTTTAAAAGAGGGACACAGAGAGAGAGAATCAATTTTATTTAGTTCTTCATGTGGCTTTTGTTGCTCAGACACTTGGTTGTGTATGTGGTGCTGGGGTTTGAACCTGCACACTCGTGCAAGCTAGGCAAGTGTTGTAACCACTGAGCCATTGCTCCAGCCTCTGTAAATATTTCTTGATTGTATTTGAACCACAATTAAATAGTTGTCTTCAACATTTTTATATGAGGATTATTTTTTATTTTGTTTCTGTTATTTGTACCAGGGATTGAACCCAGGGGCACTTAACCACTGAGGCACATCCCCAACCCTTTTCAGATTTTATTTGGAGACAGTCTTATTAAGTTGCTTAAGGTCTCACTAAGTTGCTGAGACTGGCCATGAACTTGTGATCTTCCTGCCTCAGTGTCTTGAGCCACTGGGATTACAGGTGTGTGCCACCACACCTGTGTATATAAGACGTTTTGACTAATACAATGTTATTTCACACAGTCCTTTACCATACACATTAGCTGTTTCTAAGATAGTATGAACCTCTGCCTAGTTCCATGAATAATCAAATTTAAAACTTATATTTACATTTTTCACAGCTACATTTTCCAAAATCACTAATCTTTGACCTAGTGATTAGTCATATATAAAGGGTCAAGAAAACCTTTAAGGAAAAAGTGAAAATTATACCTAATGTGAGGTTAGATGTATCAATGGTATTTCATTTTTCACAAATTATAGAACCCCAAATCAAGTAAACAAACATACAGAAAACAGAAGATTACATAAGTGAATTGGTTGGCATAAATATGTAGTAAAAGCTCTTGGAGGATGGCATGTTCATAAACAGAGGTAATTATGAAATCAGTCAGTCAGAACCCAAAAGAGACATGTAACTTAACTGCTCTAAGTTTCTGTTTTCCTGATTGAAAATCAGAGTTATTAGAATTTACTTCAAAGAATGTGGTAGAAAGTAGCCGAGGCAATTCACGTAATCTATAAAAATACTGGTCTGCAATGCACTGGGGGACATGGCAAATTTACAGAGAATCTGAAAAACTTAGTACTAATGTACCTTACTTTGTGCTTTGGAAAGCTCTTTCCAGTATCTGAATTTGTTTTTAATTTTCTAACTAGGATAGAAACTCCTTGAGACCATAGAATTTGGACAACTTCTTACATAAATATACCAACATCTAAAACAATATTTAAGTGTTCCCAAGTGCTCAGTTCAAATATGTAACAAGTTATTTAATTTATATACTCTTGATTTTTCAATCTGACTTTTTCAGGTAGAAACCACCGAGTGAGCCATATAAATTGCATTATTCTTTAATGGAAAAAGTTTTAGAATAGATTATTTTATTTATTTATTTATTTATTTATTTATTTACTTTTTAAAGAGAGAAGGACAGTGAGAGAGAGAAAGAGAGAGAGAGAGAGAGAGAGAGAGAATCAATTTTTATTGAGTTTTTCACATGGCTTTTGTTGCTCCAACACTTAGTTGTGTATGTGGGTGCTAGGGTTTGAACCTGTGTACTGGTGCATGCCAGGCAAGCGCTGTAACTGCCGAGCCACTGTTCCAGGCCAAAAATAGATTATTTTTAAAAATGACTAATAAGTTGGACATGGAAACACACACACATAATCCCAGTGACTAGGGAAACTGAAGCAGCAGGATCCCAAGTTTGAGGCTAGCCTCAGCAACTTAATGAAACCCTCAGAAATTTAGCGACATTCTAACTAAATCCATTTCTTAACAATTGAGATTATCTATCTTGTTTGAGATAATTTGGGTAATTTTTCCTTCCAGAATTGTTTTATGTGAAATTTTAAACTTCTTAGCCTTAAATTTCTGATAGTAATATTTTACTGGTTTTATTTCTGTTTTGTCTAGACTATATCTCTTGTTAACCTTTTCTTCTCTGTCTTAACCTTTCCCTAGGAGTATGTGTTTTTTAAAAAGGGTCAAGACGTTTTTCTATTGTTCTTGTGAATTAAATTTTTAACGTTGCTATAACCTAATCAATCCATCCTAGTTTGAATGAACTGACTGCTTGGAGGGTGGCAGGAGAAGGAGAGTCACGGGGTGCGGGGGTGCTGGAAGGGTGCATCTTCCCTGCAGCCCCTTCCTCTCCTTTTCTTTCCTTCCTGATGCTGCCAGTGAGGGGGGGGGGGGGGGGGGGGGGGGGGGGGGAGTTAGGCATTCAGAGTAGTTAGAATGTTCAAATCAATCAAGGGAGAACCAGTTCTTTTCCTTTTAAGATCCATTTGATAGCCCCTAATGCTAGTAAGAAGGGTCTGCAAGGTGGTTCCACATGCAGACATTCCGTTTTCTATTGATGCCTGAGGCACAAACCCAAGGCTGGACCCAGCTAGAATTTCCTACACCCATGTCCTAGGTTTAGGGTAAGGGAGAGGATGACCAATTGAAGACAGACCCTCCTATAAAATGAGCAAACCTGACTGCCTCTTCTGGTCTGTCCCCTTCTCCTACTCTGGGGAAGTCTGCTCTTTTCCCTACGCTTTGCTTTCTATTATTTTCTTAAAGTCTGTATACTACGCTTAGCTCAGTGTCCATCAGTTCCAATCTTCGTCTCTGGGGGATACAAACCCAACTTCCACTAAACCGGCATCACCATGAGCTGGGCAGCTTTCCTCTGCTGGGCTCGTCCATGATATTTTGCTTCACTTTGGCCCAGAGTAATGGAGTCTGCCATCTATGGGTTTAGACCCTTTAAAGTATGAGCTCCAAATTAATTTTTTCTTTCTCTAAGTTGTCTTCATCTGGAGTTTTGGTCACAACAAAGAAGCAGCTGACTAGCACACTTATTATGTGTCATTTATTCTGGTTTTCTAATAAAAACAATGAAGTTTAATTTATTCCCTAATAAATATTGCCAAAATTTGATGTCATTTTTAATAAATAACAGTATTTTCAAATTTGCTCACTCACACATGCACACACACACACACACACACACACATGGTGTGTATATGTACAGGGCACACTCCCAGTGACCCTTTTCTGCCATACTCCAGCCAGTCAGTCCATTCAAACGACGATGGATTGATTAGATTATAGCTCTCACAAGTCAGTCATTTCACCTCTGAATATTCTTGCATTAACACTAGTTTTGGGGGAACAACTCACTTATAAACTATAATAAGAATTAAATTTCTAAAGTGAAACCCTTGAAGATATACAGAAATAGAATCAAAAAAGAAGAGAAAAATAATTGAATTATAAATAATCAAATATACACATATATATAAAATTTTTCTTCTACCTTTGAATTGTATATGAGTGTATTTTCTGATTTCTACTCATTTTTAAATTAATAACTTTATTACTTAGTCTAAATTGCATTGATAACAAATAGTGTGTGCATTGTATTATGTGTTTTTCAAAATTGCTGAAATTTATTTGTGTTCTACTCTCTTATAAAACTATTCATGTTAACTGTGGGCTTTAAAGTAATATGACTCAGTATTGGATATAGAATTTCATATATATGTAAGTTTGTTATTGCTCCAGGTTATTTATGCTGATAAATTTTTTGAGAACATAACATTCTTGTTTCCTTGATCTATTAATTATTGGAATAGGAATGTTAAATTATTCCACAGTCCTTTGGGTTTATTTAAAACCATTTTTATTTTATATATATCAAGGCTATTTTAATTGAGGTATGCCAATTTGGTTTTATCTCACTTGCATAATGTAACAGTTATCTTTATGCATTATTTTCTTAAAGTCTAGTTGTTTCTAGGATTAGTAAAAGTGCACAAGACTTTCTTAATATTACCTTAACAAATTATTATTTTTATTCTGGTTACTTTTAATATTTTTGCATGTCTTATAAATATCAGGTATCTGAATTTTTTTAAATATGCTTTTGTTACTTTGGATATTTAAGATTTTTCATATTCATATATAGTTCATGATAAACTATACATTTATTATATATTTTCCAGAAAGTTCACTGGTTTCTCCAAAGTAGTTCTTTCAATCTAATTCACAATGTAGTAATTTTTTAAAATTTTTAAATGAATATATCATTTGACAGATACCTTTAAATTGCTTCTCTTATCTTTACTAGCTGTTGCCACTGTATAGGACTCTGAAATATGGGATCATGCTACCTAATTTCTCCAGCTTCATGTTTGTGGATTTTTTAAAGCTACATTTGTCCATACCATCAATATTTTTATTTTCTCATTGTGGTCTGGGCTTTCATGAATTATGTTTTCCTCTACCCAGAAATTGTCACCACTTCAGGAAAGACTATCTAAAGCCATTTACACATGCATTAGCATTAGCAGCTTTTCTTACTAGTTTGCTAGGGCTGCAATAACCATGAATCACAGACAAGGTGGCTTAAACTATAAAAAATTGTTTATTAGAAGTCCAAGACAAAGTACCCTCAAAGGTAGCTTCTGAGACTTCTCTCCTGTCTTGTTGATGGCTGTCATCTTCCTGTTTCTCAAAATGGTCTTCCTTCTACACCCATCTGTGTCTAAATTTTTCCTTTTCTTAACAAAACTAGTCATATTGAATTGTGGACCATTCTAATGACTTTATTTTAATTCAGTTACCTCTTTAAACACTTCATCTTCAAATACAGTTTTATTCTGCTACTGGAGGTTATGATTTCAACACAGAACTTTTGATGGGACACAGTCATCCTATAAGATGAGATAACTTTTCCTAATTTAGCACATTTTTAAAGGACTATAATTTTCTTTTACTTATATTTTCCACTAGGCCATATTGTCCAAAGATATCCTTATTTACTATTATATCTGTGGAGCCTAATTAAATATTCAATACATACTAGTATGTTGACATTATTCCAAAGCTGATCAACACTTGGTCAAATTTATGATGAAATTTACTTTTCCTAGACATCAAAAAGTCTGCTAGGGATATGAAAACTGCTTTGAAGGACCAATGTTCTCTGGCATTTTGGAAGTTTTCATTTTGTTCTTGAAAATATAAAGTTCTCAAGTACAAATCTCTGCATTTTATCTATTATATAATTATCTATTTTCTTTGGAAGAGAGAGACTGTGTGTGTTTGTGTGTGTATGTATGTGCGTTTCTTACTTTAAGTCTTCCAAAAAACAAAAAACATGACAATTGGAAAGGAATAAGACACAAGGTAGTTATTGGAGGAAATGCTTGCAGTATAAAGGATAGAGAGCAGAGAGAGAGTGGTGGAGGCAGTCTCCTAACCACAAACAAAGACTGATTCCTTTGGAAGCAGACATAAAAGCATTGGGATCCTATGGAAAGGTCCTTTGACTACAGTACAAGTCTCAGAAAAATCTAAGTTAAGGCCACAGGAAACCATGGAAAATTATTGTTGATTGACAGCAGCCCATGCCCATGAGGAATGACCTCGCTCATATCTATATTGGCCGGGAACAGTCCATCATGCATGTGTGCTCAGTGCATGCTGAATTTGCAGCAGCTGACATATATCAAGTCACTACACTTCTCTCAGCAGGTTCTCCTTTCTTGGGAGATCTGAGTAACATTTCAGCGATTTGGGGGCTTATGACCTTTTTTGACAATATAGTCTGCCAGGCTGGCTTACTGATTATTGATAATGTAATTGAACCTAGGAGTCTCCAAGAGAATTTTAGACTATAATGAGGATATCATAATACCTACCATCCTTATTGGCCAAGAATAGAAGTCAGCTGGTCAGTCCACAGAGGTGAAAGAGGTGCACCAGTTAAGTCAGCAGGTTTGTATACTTTTCCAACTCTTTATGCTATGACAGTCGCTCTCTGATCCATAACTAACTTATGGAGGATATGACATTGTGGATACATATGCATTCTCAATCATAGTAGATATTTCCCTGCCATGTGCTTAGTCATTTCCAGCTATTAGAGTTGTTCCATTATAGATATTTATAAGTCAATGCATACACTTCACTTGGATATGACATGAAAAGTAAGGTTCAATCTAACTCATCTAGTAGATGTTGTTTAATTACCCAAGTTATATTTAGAAACAGAAATAATCAAGAATTTATTTTTCTTTTAGATAGCAATATATGCAATTTTGATTTAGAATCATGATCCACTCTTTGGCACTATAAGATATAAAAGTAAGCACATATTTTAGTCTCTAGTTTTTAAGCTCCCATATTGCATCTTCTAAGAAAGTCTGGTAAATACACCAAATCAGAATATTCACTCTCAGATCCTCAGCATTTAATACACTGAAATTGGAGCAAATGCTACTTGAGGTCTATTTTAACTGTCAGTTGCAGATTTACCAAGTTTAATGAGTTGGAGAGATGTAAAAGCAAAAGTGGCAATTGGTAACAATTTTCTGAATGAGAGGAAGAAAGTTCTGCGACTGAAGTGTGTGCATGTCATTATTGTCTAGCGTGGTTCGAACGTGCTCTTTGTGATTCAAGCCCAAGACAAGTACGCAGTCTTTTCTAGATTAAGAAAAGTAGGTTGGCAGGTGTATTAACAGGATCTTCAGTGTTCCATTTGAACTGTTGCCATCTCTTGTGTACTTAATTAATAATCACTGCCTCTTGATTTGCTGATACCTGTGCAGCCAAGTATAGCACATGTGCTGCAGGGATGATTTGGTTTGCTGTTCAAGAGTAAATGGCATATGAAGACTTTATTGCACTTGGACTTTTGCAAGAGCATTTAGTAATGTATGATAGGTAATACCTGGTCTACAGGGGGGGAAACGCACTTGACATATCTGTTGTTCAAACTACAATTCTTATAATATTTCTAAAGTAAATGTGTGCAATAAAGAAAAAATAGCCCAATGGAGGGCATAAATCAGTATAGTTACATGATTGAGAGTATATCAAGTACAATTTTATACATTTTTATATTATTTGTAATATTTTCAATACATAAAGTGTTCTTAAAGTCATCCTTAAATCAATGCCATCTTGAGGTCCAGAATTATTAATAACTTAAAGAAAAATTTTATCCTGTACTTTTATAATTTCTTTTTTGCTTTGAAAAATTTACTCTGTTAGATAGTCTGTTTCATGATTCAGAAAATATATTCCTTCAGTCGTTGCTGTATTCCCAAATATTATTAATGCTTAGCATGTAGTAAGAATTTAATAATTAGTCATCTAATAGATTCAATGAGCAATAATGTCAACTAATTAACATATTTTAGCCCAGTTTTCCTCTCATACCATACCAGTACCTTCTTCACAAATATATTGGGACGATCTGATTTTCTAAAGTAAATAGAGAATGACCCCAAACTAAATAATTAAAAAATTATCACTTCATATCTCTAATAGCTTTTATGGGTCAGGAATTTAGAAAGAGTCTGGCTCAGATATTATGTCTGACTGCTTCTGTAATAAATTGATCACTTAATCTGAAACTTAAAGTGATGCTTACAAGTCTTCTCTCTCTCAGTCTTGGGGACTCTATTCTAGCCTATCCTGGAGGACTCTTTTTAGTTTGCTCACCATGTGTTGCCCTCAGGACACAGGAGATTCTCACAAGCAGGATGAGGACTTCACCTTTCATGAACAATATTCAGAAATCACTTAGGTTTAGTTACAACACAAATGTACACCTGTTTCACTTTTAAAAGTCACAAAATCCAGTCCAGTTTTAAGGGAAGTTGACTAAGTTCTCACTAATCACTGTGAAAAATGTCCAAGACTTACTACATGTTTAAAACTACTACAGAAGACTAAGATGATGCATATAAAGATGTCTTGAGAATAATCAGTCTTCACTATCCATTTGACAGTATTAAACTAATTGAATTAAATGAGTAATGTGAATTTCCAAACATCTTGAGATTAATTTATAAATGACTGTCCAGTCAAAAAATAAAATTAAGCCAATGACTTATCCATTGGGAACTTGAAGTATAAATTCCATGCACTGCTTTGTATAGGCTAGGTATAACAAATTTTCTACAATTTTGGTCTTAAAGGTATGATTAAATATTTTATACCCAAGTTCAGAATTGAGTGGAAGTTTTAAATACATGTCACAAGAACTGGAAGGAAATTTTTTAAAAACCCTAAGAAAAGAAAAAAAATAACCTGACTCTTCTTTTGTATTAGTGAAATCTCTAACTTCTCTGTTTGCCATTTTTTTCCCTTTTTTGACCATATTATTTAGGTGAATGTAGAGCTACTGGTATGTCTTAATTTTGATAATGTCGTTCTTTAACAAAAGAATTACTAGCAAGCTTTGATTCCAATAATTCTATTCTCAGTAAAAGTGAAGTTTGGTGAAAAAAAATTATTTTAAGGTTAATTAATGATACTGAATTCACTAAAATTATCATATAATGTCTTTGTGCAAAAGGGACTAAATTTCATTTTTAAATAAGTAAGAACTATGTGTAGAAATTTTTCTTGCTAAGACAAGTTCTTCTAGCAAACATTTAGTTCAAATACCGAGCCATCAATCACAGTGGGACTAGAAAAGAAACACACAATAAAACAAAACAAAATAAAATAAAACCTCCTAACACTATCTTATCCTAAAGTTGTTGTGCCTTTAAATCTTGTGACACAAAACTTCTTTCAAGGGCAGGCTTGAAAACACACCCAAACTTGCATGCTTCTTAGATTGACACATTCTATCACTCAAACCACCACAGGGAGGAAATCATCATCTCTGAACTCTTACACCCTTGGGCCAATGTCCATGTGTGTTGCCCTTTCGCTGCAAATAATGCACAGAAGAGAAGCTGGGATGGTATTTTTTTTTTTTCTTGAACAGAGGGAAAGGGACATAGGCGGGGAGAAGGGCAGGGAAAGGGACATAGGCAGGGAGAAGGGCAGGGAAAGGGTACTGTACTAGGGACTGAAATAGAGCAAATTATATTCCATGCTTTTATAATTATTTCAAAATGAATCAATGTTATTCATACTAAAAAGAACCAGTAAAAATGTTTTTAAAAAAGCAAAGAATAAGCTGTGGATTACCACCCACATGTGCATAAATACAGACATACACACACACCTACACACACACACATGCCCAAGCAGCATAAAAGTAATTTGATATTAAATCAAGATGGTGATGGTATATTCATGCCTCTTGTTGAACATTTACATGCACTGAAAATGAAAGAGATTATATGAAATAGGACCTTAGAAATGGAAAGAAATTTCAATAGCAATGTTAATCTGATATACCAGTTATCTATTTACAATAATTGTAGCAAAAGTAAGATGTTATAGTTGGTTTTAAGTTTTTTTGCGATAGACTAAATGGTTTTTATCAAGGTAAAATGGAACCAAAATTGTATTTCTATGTATACAAAATGCTTTCGGATTTCATATTCTCAATAGTTTGATTCTGATTACATTGAATACTTGATATTTATATATTTTCCTCAAAGATTACCTTAAGATGCACTAGTATACACTAAACATAAGTTCTTTAGGATATGTATATATACATACATATATACTTAAGTGTATGCATATATAATTAAAATGAGTACTAAGAATTTTTTAAAAATCTGAATGGCATTGTGTAGGCAGAACCAAATTTTGTGTATAAGGCAGTATTCAACATACTGATTCATTATTATAGATAAAATCATAATCTCATTTTATGGTAGAGCAAGGTTGAAATTAGTAATTAAATGTTCACAAGAACATGAAAATGAAATTTTATGGAGCACACAGGAAAATTAGGTAATTCCAAGCTACACTGTGTATTTAAGCCATTTCAAGGAATTTGGGGATGGGGGAAGTACTCAAATCTGGCAGTGCTCTGCAAGAAGAGCCAGCCTCAGTTCTAAAACTGTTTAGTCTGTGTCTGGAACTGTAACATCAAAATAAATGAAAGACTTCAACTATGCCTCTTTATAAATGTAACAATGTGGTGAACCCTCACTCTACTTTTTTCTACCAAACCTAGACAAAAAAACTAACGTTAATTATTAGTGGACACATATCAGAGTTCTTATCTATAAAATATTTTAGCATTTTATAACACATATAATTGGACAAATTTATTTGAAAATATATCTGGGATTTATGGGTTTATGAGACATAGTGGTTGGAAAATTAAGGCTAGTGAAGTTAAGCTGTGTAATTAATGTATTATATAATAGAAACTCTTCCATACCAGTAATGTCTCAATTGCTCCACAAGAGGTAAATCTCCTAAACCCACACTAGTATGTATCTGAGGTAAATCATCTGTCAATATTATGCAAAGAGAGAAATCTTTAAAGACCTGGTTAAAACATGCCCAGCATTATGACTATTGAACTGAGCTCAGTCTCCTATACTCTGTTGACTCTAGCAAGCAAAGGTAGGGAAAGCATACTAAAGCCAGACTTCATTGTAGAATAAAAATACTATTTCTAAAAATTAATCTAAAATTGTAATTGCTGAAATGTCCACTTAGAATATTAATCTATATTGAAATATTATTTTGTATATCATTAGGTGATTCATTTAGGAATATTAACTTTGTATGTTGTAATAGTTAATTGCTCCAATGAAACTTTTATTTCAGTTTAGAAGAGACTACTTTAGGTAAAGTTAGAGAAATTGGACAACATAAAAAGCTAAGAAGTTTAACACCTCTTCTGTAAAACATTGCTAGATGACTATAAAAAGTATATTTACTTTTTTCCTTCTGGACTTTATTTCTTTGGATAAAATAATACTTAGTTAAGATAAAAGAAATTATTTAAATAAAACCTTAGGCAATCCAAAACTATGGATTATTTTTCTCTTTGTACAGTTTATTCTATTTATTGTATTCCATTATTATATCTCATTTCTACCTTAAATTTTATAGATTTTGGCACAGAATCACAGCACCAGGTAAATTAAAGCATAAAATGCATTTCATTGTGCATGCATTTAAATTAAAAATACTTTGTTTTCTGGATTTTGGAGGAATTTGGAGGGACATTGCTATCTAATGCTAAGTGCAACGTTCTGTTCTGGGGTCTCCGGATAGAACTGTAAACAAGTTAGGTACAGCATATTCATTCAAAGGTCATATGGTCCAGAAGGAGGGATATAATAAAAAGTAAAAGCTGATTAATACCAAAATATTTAAATATATAATTGGTAATGATATTAAGTACTATAAAAGAAAAATAAAGCTCTATAAAAGAGATTGAAATACTTTATCTACATTATCTAATGATTTAGGGAAAATTCCTTGGGGATGGAATATTTAAGATTTATAATATGAATAGAAACCACATTTATTTTTATTGAAATATTGAGTTGCTTTCTCTGTACATGGAGGTTAATAATGTAATAGGCAAACATGTCAAAAATATGTCCAAAGGATTTGAAAAAGAGATATTTATGAAAATCCTGCAATAGATCTTCACTTATGGTTTAATTTTCCTAAGTTCAAAAGTGTCAAGATATATTGGATGGAAAATTTGTCAAGACAGGGAATTTTTTCTCTCCACTGCCAGCTTAAGGCTAATTCTCAATTATGGAACTATGGAGGAGATTTCCACTGATAGAATGAATCAGCAAGTCATCATTAGAGACCTCCTTTGGATGAATATAATTATTCAAGTAGCATAATCTACTTACTATATGAGAAAGCTAAGCATATTTTAAAGTCATATTAACCCTTTTAACGATGCTGTTTTAATATTCTCCTCTTCAGTGCAGTCATCCACTGCAGCAAAAGCCTTTAATCAACTAAAGACTATATTGCTTAGTTGAAAATTGTTTTAGTAATATCTTGCTGTCCTGTGAAAAACAGAACGTCAGAATTTTGAGGTGAAAGAGACTATCCTCATTTATTGCTAGCAATAAAAATTTATTTCAGTGTCTAAATTTGAGTTTGGTTGATAAAAGAAAAATATGACATATCTTAACAAAAGTTTATCCAATTAAAATAATGATTAAAATTGTTATCTAATTTTGTTTTGTACAATTCCATTTGATTATGACATGCTGAAAAATTAATGGAAATGAAATCCAACCTTTTATTTTAATTATATTTAGCTAAAATATTTTAATCATTAAATATATATGCACATATGTAGACAAATTTGACACTTCTTGGAGGTATTAAATGAAGTTACAGAGTGTACACAAAGTGTAAATTAGGAGAATTTTGCAAAGATTTTTTGTTATTTATTTAAATCTCTATAGCATCACACAGTTCGTGTATAAATTAAGAGAAATTAGAGTTTTTTATCTTTTATTTAATTCTCTATAGCATAACATAGTTCAGTTCTGAGACTTTTCCTAAGGAATCACATGGGCTAAACAATGTGCCTTCACAAAAGATGCATAAATTCAAATGATTTATATTGATATTAGTACTTCATGTTTATTGGGGAGCTTAAATAATTTCTAAAACTCAACCTCACATATTTTCCATATTTTAGAATTGATTAATATATGTAAGCCAACAGTAAAAATTTTGATGTGTAAGACGTTTTACATTTTCTTCAATGTGTTCTAAAGAGTATTCTGTGGTTGGTTGTCGGATTTGTGTTATCTTTGAAATTGATATAATGATTCCATTGTTGATAGCAAAGAAGACAAGGAGAAGAAAACTAAAAAATTTAAATTGTTTAAGGGTGAATAATAATGTCAGTAAAGTTCATACCAGAGGTAAGTAGGGAGCAGACAGGGAAAAGATTTTAGGGAGTAAGGAGGACCAAAAATATATCTATGTATATGTATATATTGGACTGAAAATGGTGAAATGTTGCTTAGATTAGAGGAGCTTTAAAGATAAGAATTTCAAGGAGAAATTTAGGAAAATGCCAAATTCCAAATCTTGGGATATGAAGTATATATACATACTTTCCCCCATTTCTCCCAACATAGAAACTTTAAATCCATATATAATAAAATGTACATAAGAAGATTTTGAAGTACAGCAGAGAAAGCAAACCAGCTAGGGACCTCAAGACTCAAGTGAGGGTACAAAGAAGAGCTCTTTGTATTTTGTTGATTGTATTTTTCGCTTTATATATTCTGGACTGGAGGTAATAATGTCAGCAAAATGGACTCATGGGTACTCACACAAAATGTCACAAGAAATTCTTGCTATCTCTAGTCAAAGGACACACAAAAAAAATCAGTTGAGTAAAATAGAAAAGATTTAGACTATAAATGCTTTACATAAGACACCACAGAAACCTCAAGCTCTACCCATGTCTCACCTGGTGGGATGCCTAGACCACTATGTTGGTCTGACTGTGTGGAGGCCCCTGAAGCCACCTGGTGGAGTCAGAGAAGAGGCAAGCATTCATGTCTGGCAGTGCTGAAGCAGTCAACCTGGTGTCCTTGGAGACCAAGGGGGGAGCCTGCACATACCCATACCTGGAGCTAAGGAGGTCCTTCCCTGAGAAGTTGGGTCAGTTGAAATCTAGTGGGAACAAAAAGCATGTTCCCTCCTTCTTCCTACCCAGGGCTAAATCAGAGCAGGCCTTCTGGAAAGCCTCACCTCCCACACCAACCAGCAGTAATGCAGATCTCTTCCTCTCTGAGTCAATAAAGGTCAAAAGGAAAGCCTGGACTTCTGTCTCCACCTGACAATAATGTCAAATAACTTTTTATGAGTAAGAGATAAGTTAAAGGCAGGAAGAAATGGCTTCCATATATATCTGGAGAGTAAAATATAGACATCAATAATATTCCAAATTAAAAAAAATGATAATCATCCCTTATCAATTCTGTGTAATTGCTTCTTATCCAATTTCTTCTTGGATTAGCAGTCTGCTAGGCCTATCTGCTTCCCTATGAGAGGTCTGAATTTTCTGACTTGGCCCACTTGTATGACCTTTAAGTTGCTGAAGTGAGAATTTCAGAAGACTGTGAACAAAAAATCTCCTGGTGTCATCCGTTTCCACAGTGCTCTGAGAAGATAAAGAACAGCGGTCAGAAACTGATTCCTAGAGGTCTCAGGGGGTCATCAGAGCAAACTATGAAACGATTGCAGATGAGGAGTCACTTAAAATGCTGAAGATTAGATGTCCATGATGTGGTCTTTTCACAAGTTTCATGACTTCTTGTAACTAGATAAAGGACCCTGATACTCACTCCGAAGAGACAAAAGGCCTGAAAAAATAAATTGAAGGAAGATTTTATTATCCCTCCAAAACCTCCGTTCTGAATGGCACTTCTTTCATGGTCATTTTTACTGACATCCAACAAACAATGGTGACAGTAAATCTCAGAATCTTCTGCCACTTGAATCCATGAGAATAGCCTGTACTTAATTTAATAGAGTTTGGAGGAAAAACTGTGGCACATGCTTAGTCATAGCAATGTAGTAAGGACCCAGGATCATTGGGGAGCTATTGTACCATTTTGCAGAGGCTAGAATTCTATCCCTTTTACCCTACTTTCCTAAAAAGGAAAAAACAATGACCAAAATGTGCAGAGTGCCAAAGCCAGGGTCCATCAGTTATTTCTTTTTCTGGCACACGGCAGTCAGTCAGCTTTATTTATTGGTCGTATCAGTAGAGAGTTTGCAGCATTTTCAGCAGTGATGAGGAAGTATGAGTTCTACTGATACTAAAATCTTTTTCAGCATATTACACCTAGAAATGTATGAATATATAAATATATATACATATATTTATTTTGGTAGCTGAGATTGAACTGCAGGGCACTTAAACACTAAGCCACATGCCCAGCCCATTTTCATTTATTTTTTATTTTTTGTTTTGAGAAAGGATCCCACTAAGTTGCATTGGTGCCTTGCTATGTTGCTAAGGCTGACCTGGAACTCACTATCTTTCTGCCACAGCCTGCCAAGCTGCTGGGATTACAGATGTGTCATTGCATCCTGCAAAAATATATGTATATGTTGATGAATAAATATATACTGATTTTTTGTGGATATGTACCTTCAATTAAAAATCATAAATTTTATTCCATTAAATGACTGGTTTTTTGATAAATTCACCTATAGAGGAAATCAACATACCCTACATAAAAGTCAGTTTACCAGATAAGTGTTAATTGCCCTGTTTTGAATGTGTTGCCTCTCTATGAACAAATGAATTAGGCAGTGATCAACTGAAATGTATCCTACTCCAGTCAATGATAGAATGGTTCATAGAACTGCTTAGTTTTATAAAGACTACAGAAAATGAATCCTAAATTATAGCATTTTAATGGTATTTCAAGATTTGAAATGAATCTTGGAAATAAAACTTATATGTTATCCTCTGGTATACTTGCAATAATGGTCTGATAAATATGAACAGCGATTATAGACTGATGAGAGTAAATCACATGACACGTCTTATGTAAACACAGAGTGTGAAATCACCACAGCAGGAATATCTTGAAGAAGTTACTTCAACATTCTCCCAGGTGGTACAAATACTCTGACCTCAAACTCAGAAAGTTTGGATGCAAAGTGTGACTGATAAGCTTGAGTGAGTGAGGGCTCTTCTGTGTCATCCAATGCACACTAGTGTATGTTGTGAAGCAATTGGACACAAATTATATAAGATTCATGTCTCTCATTTTTTGTTACATCAGGGATTGAACCCAAGGGTGTTTAGCTTCCCCAGCTTTTTTTATTTTTTTACTCTTATAACAGGGTCTCACTAAGTTGCTTAGGGCCTCACTAAATTGCTGAGATTTGCTATGAACTTGCAATTCTCCTGCCTCAGCCTCCTGAGCCACTGGGATTACATGCCTGTGCCACTGCCCCTGGCTAGCACTCATATCTCTGAGACTAATCCAGTTTGATTTAAGTAATTCCCCAAACTTAGTGCTATGCAGCTGGATCATAGATTGACACCCAATAATCTGAAGGAGAATATTATAACCTTATATATTTGGGAAAATAATCTCTTGTTACATATATAGATAGAAGCAAATATTTAAGATGTATTTAGTGTGATTAAATACAGCCATTTAAAAATATTCAGGTAAATCATTTGAATATATAATAGGAAACAAACATTTCTTAGTCTGTTTTAGTCAGTTTTTTCATTCTTTAAAAAGGACCTGACCAAAACAACATAGAGGAAGAAAAGTTTACTTTGGCTCACGGTTTCAGAGGTTCAGTTCATAGTTGCCTGACTCCATGGCTCTGGACCCAACGTGAGGCAGACCATCATGGCAGGAGGGCATGGTGGAGGAAAACAGCTCAGTACGTGGAAACCTGGAAGAATAGATAGTTCCACTCCTCATGGACAAAATGTAAACCCCAAAGATATACTGTCAATAACATTTCTTCTAGCCGCACCCTACCCACCCACAGTTACCACACAGTTAATCCATCTCGGTGTATTAATCCACTGGTCACTTTATACTTTATGTAATCTAACCATTTCACTCTGAAAATTTCTGAATTGTCTCACATATGAACTTTTGGAGGACACCTCATAAAAGCCATAAAAGTCATTTATTGAAGTCTGATTGGCATACAAAAACTATATGTGTTTAATGTATGTAACTCCCACATCCTGTTTTATTATTTTTTAGTATGTCTGTGGTATACATGCTTATCATACAACTTACCCACCTTGACAATTTTAATTATACAACATAGAATGGTTAGTTGCAGCACTATGCTGCATATTAGATCATTAGATTGTTTTGTGTGTGTTACACATAATAATCTAAGACCTTAATCTCCTCATTTACTCCCCACCCCATCGTAAAGTCCTGGGTAACCATGCTTCTACTCTCTTGTTCTGGTCCAGCCAGGTTCTGACCTGAGGGACGGGCTGGGGATGAGAAAAACCGCGGCCAGAGACCCGAAACAGTCTTTCTTTATCCAAACTTTACTTCTCTTTTTATATATCCATGCTTTACATCTCTCTTTCAAGGCAACGTTCGTTTGTGCTGCTAAGACAAAATGTCTAACATTTAGTATTCTCAAACAAGTCAAGGCAACGCTACAAGACTTTATTTCAGAACGAACATAGACAGCAATTTCTCACAGTTCTGAAGGCTGGGAAGCTCAGGAGCAAAGCATAGGCAGGTTCGGCTGCTGACCAGAGCTCATCTTCCAAAGGAGCACCATTAGCAGCAGCAAAGTACAAGGGCTCTCTCCCCAAGGAAGAGCTCTCTGCGTGCTGGAGCCTCTTTTTTAAAGGCCTTCACCCTGCCCCATCGAGGCCTCTCTACATTAGCTCGTTCATTGCCACACCTGGATTTCGGAGGCACACGTTTGATCAGTAGGCCTCTACGTGCACCCCTTGAAGGATCTAGAATAATTGGCAGGTGATACCAATGCGAAACGTCTGAGGCCTGTGTCCACACCCTGTTTTTCAAGCTCAACAATGTACAATCTAGCAGCGCCTCCCGAAGGAGCCTATGCAAACAGCAACAAGATCCAGGGCAGCTGATAAAGCACAGGTCAGACCCCAACACTGTTTCTTCTACTACTTTGACTATTTTAGATTCCACATGTGAGTGAGATCATGTAGTATTTTGGTGTCTGATTCATTCCCCTCAGCATAAAGTCCTTCGAGTTCAAGCATCTTGTCACAAATGGTTGAATTTCCTCCTTCTCAGAGAAGAATGAATATTCTCTTACCTGAATCTACTACATCTTCTTTATCCATTCAGCCTTTGATGGACATTTAGTTTGATTCCATATCTTAACTATTGTGAATAATGCTGCAATAAATATGGAAGTCCAGGTATCTCCTTTTGATCCTAATGTCAATTTCTTTGGGTAAAATAACCACAAAATAGGAATTTTGTATCATACAATGATTCTATTTTTAACTTTTTGAGACACCTCCACAATTTTGGTTGTCATGACTGTACAAACTTATACTCTACCAACAGTGTACCAGTTTTCCTTTTTTTCCTACATCATCTCTATCTTTTCTATTTTTGAAGCAATATTCATTCTGATAGGTATGAGGTGATATCTCATTATGGCTTTGATTTGCATTTCTCTGATGATTAATGATGTCTGATCATGTTTCATAGACCTGGAGGCCATAAGAGTGTCTTATTTGGAGAAATGTTTATTCATGGTCTGTACCTATTTTTAAAACTGGGTGATTTCTCTTCATTTACTCATTTGCTGTCGAGTCATAGAAATTCCTAGGCCAAGGTCAAGAAACTTTCCCCCTATTGCTGTAGGAATTTTAGATTCCTAGAATTCTTAGATTTAAGTCTTTAATCTATTTTGAAGGGATTTTATGTGGTGTGAGGTAAGGTAAAATTTCATTCTGCATGTGGATATCTGATTTTACCAATATCATTTATTGAAGATGCTGTCCTTTACCCCATTTTATATTTTCAGTAACTTCTTGAAGAACAGTTGACCACATATGCATGGGTTTATTTGTGGGATTTCCATACTCTCATTTGCCAAGATGTCTGTTTTTACAAAAGTACCATGCTGTTTTAATTAATATAAATTTGTAGCATATTTTGAATTCAGGTAGTATAATGAATCTAAGATTCATTTTGTTTGTTTGAGATTCCTTTAGCAGTTCAGGCTCTTTTTTGGTTCTATTTGAATTTTGGGATTTTAAGAAATTTCTGAGAGAATGCCATGAGAACTTTTGATGCAGATTGCATTGAATCTGCTGATTATTTTGAGAAATTTGGACACTATATCAATAGTAATTCTTCTGATACTGAACACAGGATACTATTTTACTTATAATTGTGTCTCCCTCTGTTTCTTTCATCAGTGTTCGATAGTTTTAGCGAACAGATTTTAATCTGGTTAATATTTTATATTTTTTATTTTTTGATGCTATTATAAATGGGATAACTTCCTTAATTTCCTTTTTTACGAGTATATGTTTGATAACCCTAATTTGCTTGAAAAGTCCTAATGAAATCTTTCCAGTAATTTAGAATCCTTTACTATTTATAATAATTATTTGCATTTGAATTTTGAGAAAACTTTAAAATTCATGTTGTTCTGGATTGCAATATGTGGCATGAACCTCCCAAATACTTTTTATCAAGTAGATAATACTAGGCGTGGGAATGTGACATAAATGCATACAGTCTACACAAGAGCAAAATTCCCAATAAAATAGAAGACACTCCCAAAATAAGATAGTTTCTGTGAATTGAGTGACATATTTTACTTTATTGGCTATCAGCACAAAATTGTACAGAAAGAAAAACAATTTATTTCTCACTCATGCACATGTCCGTTGAGGATTGGCTATATCTCTTTTTCACATTGACTTACGTGGGGACTTATGCTGGCTGAAAAATATCTAAAAACATAAAGTTTTAGAGGAATAAAGAAAAAAAATGACAAAAAATGCCCTGGATCTTAAGGCTTCTATTTTGAAGGAACAAAATGGATTTTGCATTCACCTAGCTTCTAGATTAGAGACCACTTTGGCTTTTTCTTAGTCAATTACTAAATCAGTCTCTGATCTTTTTGTCAGATTCACCTAGAGCTGGATGCCCAGCTCACTCTGGCAATAGTGTCACTGTCATTTTCCTCGTCTCTAGCATAACACTCCTGTAGACGGCCCTATGCAGGAGGAAGCTGCATCCCTGCTCTCTTTATGATCCAGTTCCTACCCAGTCAACTTGTGCCATAAGACTGATGGACTCAGAGACAATTTTGAAGTGGAAAGGAAACTGAGCAATAGTCAGGGATGCCATAGTCGAGATATGGTTTCAATTTTCCCCAAGTGAAGTCTTTAAAAAATGAATGAAAAATCAAAGAATTCTTACATACAGGATATATACATGGAAATTATTAATGCATAATACATACTTTGCCATATGAATGATAGTTATGGACTTACAGTTTTTTATGCTTTAGCATTCTCTCTAAATGATGGGTGTAATTGCTAATTATTTCTAGGCAATATATGAGTTGATGAGAATGTACTTCATAAGAAATTATTAAGTAAAATCAAAAATATTAATTTTGAAAAAATCAAATGGCAGTCATGTACTTTTTGTTGTCAATTTTAAGAAATTAGAAGATAAAATCAAAATACAGCGCTTTATATTTTTTATTCTACTTTAACTTATATTTTTATATACATAGTACACTAAAATTATCTTGGTTCACTATTTGTTAAATGCCTACTAGCATTAAGTATATTATAGAGCAAGTGTTAAAATAATAAAGAAACAGTGGAAATATTCTCATAATCCTTCCTTAAATTTTTACTTGTGATTCAAGGGTTAAGGAACAGATTTCAAAATAATTGTACCGCTATTGCTCTTATATTATAAATGACTATTATGTGCACTGAAGTTTTTTAAATGATGGTTGATGAAATGTTTGAACTATTAAAAGCTTGCAAATCTTATCTGCCTCCCACCAGTGAAATTTAATGACAACTTGTCTGTTGAATTAGCTTGTTCAGTGAACAAATCTGAAATGCAACAATTATGCAAAAGCAATATCATACATACAGTGACATTTTCATAAACAAGTACCTACTGTGACAAAATTCGTCTATTATTATTTTTGATGTTTCAGAGTCAATCAGCCTGGAACACTCAATTTTCTAAGGTTAAGTTTTGCATGACTTCCTTTCTCATAATTGTATAAACTTGACTCTGCAGTACTCATGTGGGAATGGCATATGCCTTGGAGCTTATCCTTAATTGTAACTAATACTCTCAAACACACAAGACAGTGCCTTTTCATACTTGTAGGAAATTACCGTAGACATGGAATTCTCTAGACCCCAGCAGCTAATGGAGTATGCTAAGTAGAACTCTGACTATACAGCTTGAATGATAGGAGTCCCAAGCTCGGTAAGATTGTAACAACATTAGATAACACCTTTGAGGATCAATTTTTTTTCACTTGCAAAATACCTAGCTACTCTAAATATCCTCTTTCTTGTATGTAAACTATCTTTTCTTATTACCTTATAGATTAAAAGTGGTAATGTACAACAAATATGTAGAACCAAGGTCACTCTTAATTTTTATCTCAACAACAAAAAATGGGTATGATTGTAATTTATATCATGGCCTAATTTGTGAAGAGGAATTGGGGTGGGGGAAATTGCTGGGGGAAAAATACTTTTTGGTAGTGAGGGGATAAAACAACTCAGAAATCTAAGATTAGTTCTTGGTATGTCTGCTCACTAGTTTTAAACTCTGGACAAAACACTTCATGGCTTTTTTTCCTGATTTCTTAAAGTGTAATATGAAAGGTTCAGAATTGATGATCACTTAAAAACCTTAATTTTCTACCAATTGTAAATTTAATGCACGTAATAAATTAGGTGTGAATATATAGCTCACACTTCACTACACAGTGTGTACAAAATCTGGCATGAGGGAGTTTCCCACTCTGTACTATAAAAAATTAGTGCTGTGAGGATTAGAGCATTTGAGTGTCATAAATCTCCCATCAGAAATAAGTCTTCATTCACTAGTACTCATTTCTTATTAACAGTTACCAAAGAGACCATGGCTCCAGCATAGAAGATGACACCCCAGCTATGACAGTTATTTCAGTTGGAGAATAAGACTGCACAGTGTCTTCCCTTCTGGCAACTGTTGGAAAGTTTTCTTCCCAGATTCAAGAGACATCTGCTGTTCTATTTTACATGCATCAGCAGAAATTCATGTGGACACTGAATTCATATATTCATGTGGACAGTGTCATGATGGACCCTCTTTATCTTCAGCCTTAAGGAGTCAAAGATGAACTGGAAAAAATTGTGCTGAAAGACTCTCGAATATAGCAAGATGAGGGCTTGTTTTAATTCAAAGGACAATTAAAATTGTATTTTTAATAAAAGCACAAAAGTATAAAACACTGTCTTTAGAGCATCCTTTGTTAATCACACTTTATTAAGGTGATATTCATACACTTTAAAATTCACCATTTGTAGGTGCAAAACACAGTGGATTTGATTACATCCATGAAGTTGCACAATCATTCACATAGCCTAATTGCAGAACACTTTATTCATGCTCCCCAAAAAGCCACACCTATTATTAGTTGCTCTCCCATTTCTGTCTTGTCTTTACCACTGGAAACCAGTGATGTTATACAAAAAAAAAGGACAGCATGAGTAGTCATTCACAATCCTCATTTTTTTAAGACAACAAATAATAGTTGTATAATATATACATATACATATATATAATAGTTATATATATGTATACACATATATGTGTATACATATATATGGGGTGCCAAGTGATATTTTGATATACATAAACATTGTTGAATGATTAGGTCTCACTAACATATCCATTACCTCATCTCTTTTTTAGTTGGCTGGCTTGTACTTTTTGGTAGGAAGAACATTTAAAATCTACTTTATCAGTCATTTTCAAATATGCAATCAATTATTAATGAAACACTTAATTCTGTGCACTAGATCTCCAAAATTCATTTCTTCCATGTAACTGAAACTTTGTGCCCTTTGACCAACATCTCCATATTGCCACATCCTGTCCTTAAACTCCTGGTAGCAACGTTTCTACTCCCAATCTCTATTTTCAAAAGCATCTCAAAGGTAGGGCTGGAGCAGTGGATCAGCAGTAGAGTGCTTGCATGCATGCACGAGGACTCTGAATCCGCAGCTCCACATGCATAACTAAGTGGAGGAAAAACAAGAAAACAGATCATAAAATAAAAAATCAACCCTCTCTTTATGTCTAAAGAAAGAAAATCAAAGGTGAAGATTATGAAATTCCAAGGTGAACATAGAAGTTGATTAAATTACCAATAAGTACATCTTAGAACATTAATAGAAATTAGGTACACCTGGAAAATTTAAGTAATTTAGTATGTGATAGGAATAACTGTGCATTATTGTGGGTATGTGCCCATATGAAGGTGTAGGCTGTTATATTTTTCTTACTTATATAGCATTTGAAATGGCAAAAATGTAGTTTTTCTCCTTATTGTATTGCAACTTTTATATTCTTTGTTTACCTCAATTTAAAAATAGGAATCTTATTACAATATGAAATAGGTTTTACACAAATCTAAAGGGGTAATCAATGAAGTATGATATAATATGAAATTTAAACATTGATAGATTAAACTGACCATCATTAAACATTATCAAGTATTTAGACTAATAATATATCAAAGACAACAAAACTATGAGCATTAAAATTATTATATAATATCTTGAGAAAATAAAATCACTGTATAAAAGAGTAATGTTTACTTGTTTCTGCACACTCAATTTCAAATAGATCACACATTTATAATGATTTTTCTCTTGAATATTCAGAAAAATACGGAATAGAATTAAGTCTTAAATATAGATAAAAATTGAAAAAATGGTGGGTGTAATCACACAAGGTATGTACAATACATAAAAATAAAATCAATACATGAAATATAATTAGTAGAGCTGGGCGTGGTAGCACACACCTTAATTCCAACAATTTGGTAGGGTGAAGTGGAATTTCAAATTTAAGGCCAGACTCAGCAACTTAATGAGGCCCTAAGCAACTTAGTGAGATCCTGCCTCAAAATTAAATAGAAAGAAAAAAATAAACAGACTAAAAAGATTTGGTATGTGATGCAGTGATAAAGTACCCTGGGTGCAAGGTTCAATCCTCAATACCAAAAAAAAAAATTTTTTTTTTTTGGTCATTTGTATGTGACGTCATTTGTAGTAGTTATAATTTCCCATTCCAATAAGCCTTAGAAATTCATTCCACAAAGCCAGCATCACCCTGATAGCAAACCACACAATGAAAGAGTAAGGAAAGAAAATTCAGACCAATATGCTTGATGAACACAGATGCAAACATTCCTAATAAAATGATGGCAAACTGCATACAAAAATATATTAAAAAGAGAATGCACCAGGATAAAGTGGGATTCATACCAAGGATACAAGGTTTGTTTAATATACAGAAATCAATACACATAATCTACCACATAAATAGACTTAAAAACAAGAATCACCATCTCAATAGATAAAGAAAAAGCATTTGACATAGTGCAATACCCATTCATGTTTAAAACACTTGAAAAACAGTGATAGAAGGAAATTCTCCTCAACATACTAGAGGCTGTATATGACAAACCCCAGGCCAACATTATTCTGAATGGAGAAAAATTGAAACATTTCCTCTAAAAACAGGAACTAGACAAGGTTGCCCACTTTCACCTCTCCCATTCAGCATAGTCCTTGAAATTCTAGCCAGAGTTATTAGGCAAGGGAAGGAAATTATAGAGATATAAATAGGAAAAAAAGAGCTCAAATTATCTCTGTATGTCAATGACATGATATATTTAGAAGATCCAAAATCTCTACCAGAGAACTTCTAAAGCTCATAAAAGGATTTAGCAAAATAGCAGTATACAAAATCAACATTCACAAATCAATTGTGTTCCTATACTCTGATAATGATCTAGCTGAAAAAGCAATTAGGGAAACCTTCCCATTCATAATAGCTTCAAAATAAAATAAAAAATAAAATACTTGGGAATCAGTCTAACAAGAGATGAAGGACCTCACAATGAAAAGCATTGAACGCTAAAAAAAGAAATTGAAGAAGCCCTTAGAAGATGGAAAGATCTCCCATGTTCTTGGATAAGGAGGATTAACATTATCAAAATGGCCTTATTACCTAAAGCACTATACAGATTCAACACAATACCCATCAAAATTTCAATGACTTTCTTTACTGAAATTCATTTGGAAAAATAAGCAACCCAGAATAGTAAAAGCAACCCTTAGTAAGCAAATTAAAGTTGGAGGCATCACAATACCAGAATTCAAATTATACTATAGAGCTATAGTAACAAAAACAGCATGGTCCTGGCACCAAAACAGACACGAAGACGGCCAATGGAATAGAGTAGAAGCCAGGGAGACAAGCTCATACAAATACAAATACAGATACCTCATAACAGAAAAAAGTGCTAAAAACATAACTTGGACAAAAGACAATCTCTTTAACAAATATTGCTGGGAAAACTGGAACAGCATGTGTAGTAGAGTGAAATTTAACCCATTTCTCACACTGCACAAAATTCAACTCAAAGTGGATTGAAGACCCAGGAATTAGGTCAAAAACCCTGCAGCCCTGACACTCCCAACACATTGGCTCAGAAACTAACTTCCCTAACAAGACTCCCAAAGCACAAGACATAAAACTAAAAATCAGTAAATAGGGGGCATGAGCAGTGGTTCAGCAATACTTGTCTGGCATGTGTGAGGACCCCAATTTGAACCCCAGCACCACTTACACAACTAAATGTCAGAAAAACAAAACCATATGAAAGAATAAATAAAACATATTCTCTCTTTCTCTCTTTAAAAATTTACACATGGGATACATAAAATTGAAAAGCTTCCTCACAGCAAAAGAAACAATGAAGAACATGAAGCAAAAACCTGGAGAATGAGGAAAAAAATTTTGTCACACACTTCTCAGATAGGGTGTTTATATCCAGGATACACAAATAACAAAAGAAACAAACAAGAAACCCAAGATATAAATGGGGAAAAAAACTAAACAGACACTAATTGAATGTAAAATTATAAATGGTCAACAAATACACAAAAAATGTTCAACAGTTTTAGCAATTGGAGAAATGCAAATTAAAATTACACTGAGATTTCACCTCATTCCAGTCAGAATGGCTATTATCAAGAGCACGAACAATGATAAATGTTGGTGAGGATGTGGGGAAAAGGTAACATTTACACATTGTTGGTGGAACTGCAAATTGGTACAACCACTCTGGAAAGCAGTATGGAGATTTCTCAAAAAACTAGGAATGGATCCACCATTTAACTTAGCTATCCCACTCCTCAGTATATATTCAAAAGATTTAAAATCAGCATACTAGTAGCACAATTCTCAACACATAATTTGTGGAGCCAATCAAGGTACCTGAAACAGATGAATGGATAAAGAAAATGTGATGCGTATACACAAAGGAGTATTACTCAGCCATAGGAAGAAGGACTTTATGGCATTTGCTGGCAAATGGGTGGAACTCTACACTATCATGCTAAATGAAATTGGCCAGTCTCAAAAAGCCAAAGGTTGAATGTTCTCTCTGATATGTGTAAGCTAATCCAAAATAAGGAAAAGAGCAGAGGTATAGATAATGGTAAAGAAAACTGAGGGAGAAGGGAAAAGATAGTGGAAGTTCAGGAATGAATCAGACTTAACTTTTATAGGTTCATATATGAACGTAGCATAGTGAATATCATCATCATGTACATCAACAAGATACTAATTTAAAAAACTATGAGTAAACAACTCATCATCAGAGTAGAGGGAAGAGAACAGTGTGTGGGAAGAAGGCAGGGGAAGTGGAAATACTGGGGACAGAATTGGAATGAGTTATACTCTATGCTTGTGTATGTATTTAAAAATAACCAATAAAGTGGGAGAAAAGAGAACAAAAATAAGCTTTCTATATGCTTGCATGCCTTTTAATCTAATGAGGAGAACCCCTCTAACCCCCACTAAATAAACTGTTCACATCTGGTCTGAGGAATCTCTGATGCATTTCATTTTTCAGAGAGACTGTAGTGACTCTAATCTTCTAAGAAGGCTTTTCATGAAAAAGACGGAATGCCATTCATCTCTGTTTAGAACCTTGGGTTTGTCTTAATTTGCAACAATAATGAGCATAAATTAAACAGAAATAAAATTTTATAAAAAAATGATAAATGTCCTTTGGGTAAAATAACTATAAAAGGATACTATATATGTATTCTATGGGGTGAAATTGGCCCTATTAATGTTTTCCATTAAATTTTAGAAACACAAAAGAGAATGAGAGAGGTATCTGCTCTCTGCTTTGCCAGAATCTATTCCATTCCTTCAGTACTGTGAGCCCACTGATCAAACACAGAGGATCACGGAAAAATCAAAAAGGCCATGAACTGTAGCATAGTTTAGAAGGCATTTGTAAGACCCCTCTGGGTGACTCTCAGGAGCATTTCAATGAGTGAGGACTTGTAGCAGGCTGAGTGACAGTGATGTCATTGTTATTCATGTAGATGTGACAAAACAGTAAAATGTGTATTATTAACTTATTCAGAGTGTTCCCATTTGCACTCACAGTCTGATGCAATTGGTGGAGGAGGCAATATCTACCAAGCTTCTATCTGACAAAGTCCAGACTTGAGGAAGGGCTCAGCAAATTTTTTACAATATTCTCAAATGAAAACCACCATATGATAATATCTGTGCATCCTGTGATGTATAGTGTTCCAAAAAATACTAAAGTCCACAAAGCAAAAAGATCAACAGAAAAAAAAGTCTGTAACCTGCAATATGGAATGAATCATAATGTAGAATGATATCTATGCTATCTCACAGGTAGATTTCAAATTGCCTTGAGTTAATGTATACAGGATCAATAGTTCTATGATATTGAAATTTGAATGCCATTCATTTTTATTTTCTTAAGATATGCCCTGAAAATGCAGTCCAAATCCTATACCAGTCACCACATGCACTATCAAAAAAATTTGCAATGAGACGGTCACCTCATGATGCTTGTTAGTGACAGTCACTTATTTTAAATAAGAGGAGAGTGAAAGAGAAAGAAGAAGAAAGAATACATTTTATTTTTCCATCTGTCCTTTGTACCTGGTGGGGTACATGGTGGTGGGGTTTCAACCAGGGTCTTTGTTCATTCTAGGCATGCACTTTAACCTCTGAGCCACTGCTCCGGCCCCAGTGACAGTCACTTATATATGTAGCACAGAATTCACTAAAATCAACTTTAATCCATGCTGTGAATTGAGATAATCTGATATATATTATAAAAGTGATATTTTAACAGCTTCAATTCTACTACCTTTCTAAAAGTCTTCCTGAAAAGCAAAAATAAACTACTAACACAGTAAAGAATTACATTTGATGAATCAAAACTGGCAAGACCTGGGCACCTGGAACAGATGCCTCCTGTTTCCTTCCCCTATGCCTTTGAGCGGAAGGGGCTCACCCAAAAGGGGGACAGGATGCATTGTTTCAGTTAGTATGGTTAAGACAGTATGCCTGGATTTTTGATGTGCCATATGCTACTCCATGATCAGATGCTAAGTACAGGCAACACAATAACTTGATATAAAAGAGGAGGACAGGTAATGGTCAGATAGCGTGTCCCTGTTAAGTTGAATTATTTAACACTTGTCAACATAGTTATGAGAAAATTGACATGTTCATTTATACCACATTAACATCTGTTGGCACAGTCCTGAGGAAAGTAAAAATCAATGTGAGAAACCAGATGATTATATGTGACAATGTAGCAAATATATGTCAGTTTTAGTCATTGTCTTTTAAACCTGTATTTTGTTGTGTTGAAGTAAAGCATCAGATCGCAGGCAGAAGAGTGCATTTTTGTAGGAACTATGTTTCACTTTGAGATCAAAGTGACTTGTGACTTGGGTTGTTCCAAAGGATAATTAAAGTCATAGACCCAAAGAATATTTCATCCAAATTAGCAGAATGTGGAGAGATCAATTTTATTTCTATTTTTTTAAGAGAGAAGGACAGTGAGAGACAGAATTTTTTTTCTTTTTTTTCAAAGATTTTTTTTTTTCAGAGAGAGGGACAGTGAGAGAGACAGAGAAAGAGAGAAACAACTTTATTGAGTTTTTCACATGGCGTTAGTTGCTCCAACACTTAGTTGTGTATGTGGGTGCTGGGGTTCAAACCCGTGTACTTGCGCATGCCAGGCAAGTGCGTAACCGCAGAGCCACCACTCCAGCCCAGAGAGATCAATTTTAAATGCCCCATTTCCATCTTCATAGACATCTTGATAGTGTACGGTATCAGGCGGTCTCTGCCCTCCTGCTCTTTTGCGTTGTGATCATAGAGTTGAGGTAGGAGAATGGACACCTTAGGTATCAGGGTCTATTCTATACCACAGAAATGATGTAATTGTTTTTCTTCTTAGAATTAGTCAACCAACTTGTCCCTTAAATGACAAAGTCTCAGGTAACAATCATTATCAGTGTTGATGGCATAGGAAGCAGGATTCTGAGGTTATAATACAAATCACTTGGATTCAGTTTGTTGATTTTAGTTCCCAAATATTCCTTAGCACTGGCGATCTTTCTCTTGGAAAGCAGATAAATTCACCTGTCTACACAGCCAGCTTGCCTGGGCACATTGTCTTCAGAGATTTCTGAACAATGTTCTAATGGCTTATTTTACCATGAATATTTTTGCTAATCTCACAGACAGAATTGTATGAAATTGATAAATCTTTATTTGGAATTATTTTCAGACACTGACTTGTGGCTACTGCAATTTGTTTATCAAGGCAATTGAGGGATTGTATAACAGTCAACAGGAAGATAGATTTGCATGCTGTATGATGGAGAAACAAAGCAAATAAAAAATAATGTGGTTTCCACAAGTAGTCATCAAGAGGAAGATTTCATAGTCCAACAGAATTCAATAGAAATATTTGTTGTTGTTCTGGGTGCTGAGTAATTATTATATTAAGCACTCTTTTTTGGGGGAAAGAAGGCAACTAACTTTTAATAATTGAATTCAAGTTGCTAAGCTCTGGATTACATTAACATGCAGTGAAGTCATTTTTGGTTTTAGAAGCCAACACCCCAGTCCTCCACATAGGTAAAGTTTTTGAATTTGGTGTACTAAGGAACAAAATATAAGCAACTGCAAGCAGTAAATCAGACTTTTTTTTACACATTGGGTGTCCACCTTACTAAATAAACGTGTGTGTATGTATGTATATGTATGTATGTATATATATATGTATAAATAAAGTCAGAAAACCTGCCCTTATTTTATTTGTAACCATAAATTTTTCCTTGGGCTCCAAAGATCTTGCCTGGCTTTCAGAACTCAGCATTATAAAAAGAAAAATACTATCCATAATCTCTTGAGTAATAACTGATTCAATTGAAATAATACGCACATGAGCTGATCTAAACATCAAATATAGCTCTGAGTCAGTCCAGCCTCACCCCTCTCCCTCACTGCTTTTACCTCTTTCCATGTCTCTAATAAATACACACACATACATGCACATACACGTACCAGTCTTTAAAAGAAATATTTTAGATAACAAGATCAAAGTTTAGTGAAGTTAAAAATATGACCAAGGTCAAGAAAAGTTGTACTAATAGAAAAATAACAATTTGAATTTATATTGTTCAACTCAACAATATCATTATAAAATCACTGTGCTATTTGGAAAGTCCCTTCTTAAGGAAACATATTGCATTGATTTTACAAATATTTACAGGACACTATTAAAGACATTTGAGAGGTACCACCTGTGCACTAGTCTCAGGTGTAAAGTATTTATGATGATTCTTTCCAAGTTTTCCAGATTTTTAAAATTTACGTGTATATGAATTCATACATGTTTATAGGATATAGTAATTGTCAAACATAACTATAGATAATGACATTTGAGAAATATAAATCATGGAAAATGTTTCGTGTGAACTATGGCATCTTAAATTCAACAGGGAAACTAAGACAACTAAATTGTCTCCATATTTACAGATACATGGAAGACAAAATATATTTCAATTATTCAATAGCATGTAATGCTTAGAATAATGACCTA
>PVKS010011173.1:0-57521 GCA_004027875.1 Aplodontia rufa
CTGGTGCTGGGGTTTGAGCCCATCTCCTTGAACATGCAAGGCAAGCACTGTAACCACTGAGCAACCTCTCTGGCCTGCATAGTAAATCTTTTAAAGTGAGAAACCCTGCTACAGTCACCCTATTTTCAAATTCCACCATTGACATCAACTTCCGCTGTGCTCGTTCCCTTAGAATGGCACCCACGTCTGGGTCCCTTCCTTGGGTGAGTGTGCACGTGTGTGCACACCCACATGTGCCTTGGACTGGCTGCATTGTTTGGTGCCACTTTCCTAGGGCTTTTTTCTAGAATGCTCCCTGCTGATAAACAGGGTATTACAATGGCAAAAGCACTTTGCTTTGGAACTACAAGACTACACAACTTCCGAGAGGAAGCCCAGGAAGGGGGACATGCAGTTATGACACCCCAAGTCACGTCATAACTGTTCTGTTCTTCTTTCGTCTGATTTACGGTTCTCCAACTTTGGGGTCATTGGGGCACTGGGAAAGAAGCAGTCCTGCTTGGGGGAGGCTTCTGCACCCAGTACAGAGCATTCTAACAGCGCGGGCTTTGCTGCCAAGAATGGAAGGCGTGGTTCACTTTGTCCTTATTTGACCAGAAGGCCAGGCACGGAATGCTGCCTCGGTGCTTCGCTGTAAACTCCTGAGGTGCTCGTAAATCAGAACAGGGCCTGGTATGGCTTCTTGGCTAAACGTTTGCTCAGTAACTCAAATGAGGCAGCAGACATGAGTCAGGAGGGAGAAATAACCTCAAGAAGGAGTGGGGCGGCTTGGGCTTCTTAGGCCTGGGGGATGGTACTGTACCCGGAGATGATGCTCTGCAGAGCCTCCAGGGACAGACTGCGAGCCCTCCCTGCTGCGCTGCACCACCTGCCAGAGCCATTTGCAAAGCAGCTTGTAAGAGCTGCTAAGGGAACCAGCCACTTGTCCATCCTCCATGTAGCAGGCCAACAAGGACTCTCAGCATTGCTGAGAGGGGCAATAAAAAGCATTCAATATTTGATCTATTTGAATCCTCACAATCTGAACCAAGCTGAGAACTTACAGCTCAGGGATAACTTTGGCCCAGCATGGTTAGGTCCAGTAGAAATATGAAAAGTTCATAATTACCTAATTCCAATATTGAGTGTTCAATAATCAGTGGATCACCAGATTTATCCTGGTCTCGAAGAGATGGAGTGCCAGCAGCTGGCAGCCAGAGGTCATTAAGCCAGCTCGGCATGTTTCATTTTCTCTTTTGGAGACAATAAAGGGAGAGCCTTTTCCAGCTGCTATGTGCCACCTCCAAGAGTCTAAAATAAAAGTACAGTTGCCATAAAAAGTACTGTTGTTCCTGATCCACAGGGGGATTGGTTCCAGGGCCCCCTTGCCCTCCCTGGACAACCAAATCCTCATATGCTCGAGTCTCTTATATAAAATGGCATTGTGTTTGCATATAATCTATGCACATCCTCCATATGTTTTTAATCATTTCGAGATTACTTATAATACCTAATACCATGTAAAAGTTATGTAAATAGTTGTTGCACTGTATCATTTAGGGAATAATGGCAAGGAAAAAAGTCTCTACATGTTCAGGATGGTTGCAAATTTTTTCTGAGTATTTTCAATTTGTGGTTGGCTGAACTTGCAGATATGGAACCCACATGCTGTACACGATGATGAATGAATGGACTCCTTCTTTCATTCACTCTTACTGAAGCTCAGCCCTGCCCTAATGCAAGGCTTCTCCATGTTAAGTCTCTCTCCCTCTGATCCTTCTTAGCAGTTGTATTAGCCAGCTCAGGCTGCCAGAACAAGTACCACAGACTTAGTGATATAAACAACAGAAATTTGTTTTCTCAGTTCTGGAAACTGGAAGTTCAGATCAGAGAGTCAGCAGGGTTGGTTCCTTCTAAGGCCCTCTCTCTGACTTGTAGAGGCACTTCCTCTGCCATCTGGTGTCTTTGCTCTAAGTCTGTCTGTGTTCTAATCTCTGCTTACAGGACACCAGTGATAATGCCTTGACATCTACCCAGATTACCTTTTCTATCTTAATCACCTCTTTAAAGGTCTTTAGATCCAGAGTCAGGGGTGGGAATTAGGACTTCAATTCCCCACGAATTTGAGGAAGACAGAATTCACTCACAACAATTATGATTTGTGTGTGTGTGTGTGTGTGTGTGTGTGTGTCTGTGTGTGTGTGACAGGGCCAAAGGTGTTAGATGCAGAGGCATTTTGGCAAACATAAGAAGACATAGGATCTGGTCTGCTGTGTCTGCCTACCCACAGGCACCCCCCAGAAATGAGACCAATAATTCCATTGTTTCAGGTAGTTATAAAGAAAAGAAGATGCTTTCCTTAGTTTTCCAGTCAATAGTGCTACTAGTGAAGGAGATAAGGCAGTGAGAATAACTATCCTTAGGGCCTAGCAATGCCTTACCCTTTATATGTTCCTGCCACCAGATTCTTGCAGTTTGGTAGCTTGTCCCTTCACATGAAAGTCACTACTGCCTGGATGTCCTGCTATTAACATTACATCTGAGCCAGCCTTCTATTTTGGTAACAGAATGAGCTTCCCCTTGTTTTGGACATAAATTGGAATTCAGCATTCCATCCAACCACATTACAGGAAAAATCAGGTGACAAGTTTGTTCTTGGATCTCTCCTTCTGTCTCTCCTCCATCAGGGCAGTCCTGATCCCATCATTTGGTGATGTCACCATTGTCTTAGACCAGAGTCACTCCCAAATTCCCAAAGCATCTTTCTACCCCACTGGAAACTTATCTCTGCTCAGGAAAGTCCCAACCATCCAGCCAACCCAGTTAGCACTTTCCCGGGACAAGCAATGCTGAGACCTCTCAGCGGGTGAATTTTGGCCTCACAAATACAGAAGAGTTAAACAGGTAGAGTCAAGAAAGCACTCCTGTGACATTTATAATGCTTTTAAATAAAACCTGTTTAGAATTTTCTGACCTAAAACCATGTTTCATGTGTGTGCATTTTGTTTTTCAACATGCTCCTTTGAGCCCAGTATGCTGGAGACATGATAAATTTGACATTTCAATCATGTGTCTGTTTGAATTCTGTAAGTTTTTTTGTTAAGTTTTTTTGACCACCTTCTGGTAAATGAAGTCAAAGGTAGATATCAATGCAGATAGATAAACAGACAAGATAAATTAATTATAAGAACATAGTGGGAAAAAATCTTCCATTTATCTTCTTCCTATCTCATAGTAAAAACCTATATTTCTAGAGATTTAAAAATGTTATAATAATAAAGTCTTCATTGACCAAGACTCTCAGCCAAAGAATCTAACACCAGTAAATAAATACTATTTGTTTTCCCTATGCACAGGACATATAGGGGTATACAGAGAGAGAAATATGTAAATTTATGTCCTCTAGGATCACATAATCAGACTGAGTAGACACAGCCACACAAAATTATAATTAAAATGAAAAGCAGGAAAAGCTGATCAGTTCCCACTGGGCAGGTCAGACACTCCATGCTATTGGGTTTGGGAGTGGGAATGATCACCCCACTGAAGAGGTCTCAGAGGAGATGATATTTCAGCTTGGATTAGGGGCTTGGACTGGTTCCTAATAGACTGAAGGCTTTGGAGCAGAAGAGTGATATCATACCAAAGCTGGTGGTGGAGGTGGGAGCCCTGGCACAGGGCACAAGATGCCCTGGAGCAGGTGGAAAGCAAGCCTGGGAAACATTCCTGTAGACCCTGGCTGTGGCTGTGATCCAGAAACGGGGCCATTCGCACCTGAATTGAGGGTTGGCAGAGATAAGAACACAGAGACAGATGAGGCAGAGGCTATGAAGAGTAAGTAGAACCTTGAGTCATACTGAGTGTGGAGTCCGTAGGACAGGGACCGGGGTCCTGACTAATGACCAACTCTCCTTGCTCAAAGGGGAGGATGAGCCCTGGATCGATGGCTCTCTTAGCCTCCCTGGCCCCCTTTCCCTGTCCCCAAGAGACAGAAGAATCTCTCAGCACACCAGGCTTTCTGGTGGGAGTCCCAGGTCATCCCAAGAATGTAGTCCTGAATGGGGTGGAAGAACATTCAAGACACATAAATTAATCATGCAAAGCCAGATGTCAAACAAAAAGTCCCAGAGCTCTTTCTGGCTTTTGTAATCCCTTAGGCATCAACCCCAAACCCGACCTCCATCTTGACTGCACACAGATAGTGGAGGCAGGCTTGACCTGGCTGGTTAAGACTTCAGAGCTTATCTTTGTCCTATTTTGGATTCTGTAGTGGTTTTTGATGGTCCTGTTAAGCACCTGTTGTCTACATTCCCCCTTTCTGACAATCTTTATTTCTATTTGAGTTTGACCTCTGACTGTAGGGAGTCTCATAATCTAGCTTGGGCTAACCAGGGCGCTCCCATCCACCTGCCCTTATTGGCATATTTAAGCTCCTAGCTCAGATGTCCCCTGAAGTGAAACACCTTTAAACTTTTCATTTACATGAAATTAACTTCCTTTTCTTACTTGAGTCAGTTAGAACTCTGTACTCGGCTGTGTGCGATTATGAAGTCTCTGATCCAGGCTCCTTGTTTAATTGTGTCATCATAGAAGGGGCTCTGAGAAGAAAAGTAGAATGTGGTCACCCTACTCTGGTGGGAACTGGTCCTGTAATCTTTGTCAAAACTCTGCATCTCTCTATGCTCCTGTTTCTTTATTGATAATATAAGAAGTCATTCAAGCCAATCACCAACGATCCTTCCAGCTCTGACGTTCTGACTTTAAAACTCCCACCTTGCTGCCAAAGCTCTAGCGAACTGGAGCCCTTTTTCATGATCTGCATCCCTCATAACCAATCCGCTACCTGTCTGACATCACTATGAATGGACTGTGAATCGAAGGTAGACTGAGGAACTGAATGTGGTTCCAGATTTTTGAACACGTATAGATATAAACTGTCATGAGTTTAACAATGGAAACAGTCAAGTGTTTCTTTTTTGTGGGGGGGCAGGAAGAACATTGGGCAGAGTGAGGAAGGCACATGGTGGGTAGGAAGCAATGTCACTTTTAGACATATTGAACTGGAGTAAATGGGAGACAGACAAATAAAAAATAAAAAACAGTCAAACTAATTGAAAGATCCTACACCAGAGGGGAGACTCTTAACTTTGAATTAGCATTTTAAAAAAAGCCAGGTGACTTTGAGATGGCGGGTAGATATGAACACAGGGCAATGGCTGGAGACGGAAACCTACCTGAAGACACTCTGATGGAAGTAGTGACTTAGAGGTGGACCTGAAGCCAGGGACCAAGTGATCCATCTGGGGAGAGGGCAGGAAGAAACAAGAGCCTTAGGACTTAATCATGACCAACCACCACGTCTCGTGAGAAAGAGAAGAAAGAGCAAAAGGAAAAGACGTTAAAGGTCAAAGGAAGAAAAAGAGAAGGGAGAAGTTGCCCCTGAATTGTTGCTTGCGGGATTCGTCACATGTCATTGTGTAGAAAACCTTCGGGGTGAGGGTTAGGAAAGAGACAGAAAGAGCAGTCTAGGACAGGTGTCCTTTAGTTTATTTCCTTGGGTTCGTGCAACGGAGCAATTGCCCCATTGTCCACAGAATGGGCAAAAAGTCATGAAGCCGAACTCCACACCCAGACGTTGACACAGCCAGAATGGTGGATCCTGGTCCTTTATGTTAGAGATGGTAGCAGGTACTTAGAAATCCTGCATGGTGGCCCTTTCCTGAATTCAGACACACTGACAACACCCACCCTGGGCTTGTCCCTCCAGTTCTCTGTGCTTTTGCTGGGGTTTCTCTGCAGCTAGGGAAGCTTCACATGGGAAAACTCAGAGTTAGTGTCCCTTTCCCCCAACCTCCAACCACTGAGAACCTGGGGGTGCGTGCCCCAGCCCCTTTCTGCATACCTATAGCAGAGATCTCCACGCATGCGTATGTTGGCTTTTCCGCCCCACTCCCTCACTCCTGCTCCCTGGGATCACGTCTGAAATAAACTACCTGCTCTCAGTTCTTGACTGAGACTCTGCTTTCAGGAGAACTCAGACCAAGACAAAGTTGAGCTAGCCTCGGTGGTGGCAGACCAAGAAACACTGGCAGAAACAAGTGTATAGAACAGATCTTGGCTTATCTCTGTAATGTGCGAAGGCAGGGCTGTGTCCTGTGGGGCAGATAGAGGTGCTACCTTGGAAGAACCCAAGGGCCTTTGGTCATAAATCCCTCTTGGCATGGTGAACATGCAATAACATTTCCCGGAACTTCACACTGAGAAGGCAAACACGCACGCGACCGTCCCTGTCATAGCAGAATTATCCAGACCCTTCAGTGGTTACCTTCCCTGGTTCGGGGGCTGCAGCCTGGGAGCCTATAGCAATATGAAGTGGATGTTTTTCTCTTCCCAGTTGAAAACCAATCATTATTTGACATACCACCTTCTGACCCTCATCAGCATTTAAAATTTTTCAAGTATTTAAGAAATTGATTGCTTTAATACTTTAACAAAACAATTTTAACCTCCTCATTCTGCCAGCTTCTTTATTTTAGACCTACACCTTGCCTTTATATATCCACAGGATTACCTAAGGGTTTTTCTTAAAAAAAAAAAAAAAAAAAGAAGAGGCAGGGTGATAATATTTCAGCATTAATTGACACACAGATTTTAGCCCTAACCTGGATGTGATGTATTGCCACTATTTCATTTAACCATCACCATACAAACACACCCTTTGTCATCATAACGGTTGTCAAGGCCTAATATTAAAAGGGAATAAAGTAAAACTTGTGGCCCAACAAAGCCACTTCACATTCTCCACCCAGGAGTCATCTAAAGGTAGGAATTTGAGATCTGCCTTAAAAGCAGAACAGTCTGGAGGCCAGTCATCGCTACCCAGAAATCCTTTGTTTTTGTTTTTCGTTTAATGTAGTGCAGTGATTTTCCAATTTCAGCATAAATAGAAATTAGAACACAGGAGGTTGTATGTCTTATGGGCTCTTCAAGGGTAAGTAACTCTGAGTTTATATGATGGTCACGTCAGGGGTTGATTATAGAACCTAAAAATATCATCTCTAAGATGTGACTCTCTGCTGTTTGGAAAGCTTTCTTCACCATGAATTCTGTTGCCAACAAAATAGAATTTCCAAATGACTGTAAAATTTTAAGTAACACTTTCTCTCTCTCTCTCTCTCTCTCTCTCTCTCTCCCTCTCTCCCTCTCCCCTCTTACTACCCTTGGAAAGAGAACTTAATCCTCAGGTCTAGAGCGGCTGATGAAACCACCTCTGACCCCCAAGTCAGTCCTTAGCAGCTCCTCTGTAGTGTAACATAGGGTGAGAGACAGGAAAAAGGGTTTGACTTTCTTACGCACTAGCTATAGGTGACTTGGGCTGCAAAATTAAAATGCCATCCATTTCATCTCTGGTTTTCCAAGCAGAAGTCTCCTTGGGCCCTTCATTGCGTGCTGAATTTCCCAGCTTCATTTCAAGTCCTATTTCCTTTGTCGCTGCTCACACCTCTGCTCAGGTTCATGGTAAATGGTTGTTTCTGTCAATGACTTTTTCATCTATGTCAGGGAAAGTCCCATTAGACAAATCCAAGGGGACAAGTTCAGAGAGTTTGTCAGTTCCCGTCACTCTCAGGTTTGACTGTGCAGTGGAGCATGGTCTCGAAACACACTTGTCAAGATGGGCAGCTTCTTCTGGAAGCAGTTTATCTCAATGGAGGGAAACACATGAGGAGTGGAAAACTTCAAAGTCCACACTTGGGACTGAAGAGCTGAAAAAAGCAGTGAGTGAATAGCTTAAAATAAAGTGGAGTCTCACTCCCCACAGGGGAAGAGGGGAGACAATGGGATATATCCAAGAATATTCAGGGGTGCTCAGTAAGATCTGATTTAAATGATAAGTGAACATTTATTTCTTTTTCTTTTTTTTGACACTGTGGAAAAAAATGTGACACATCCCCAGCCTTTTTGTTAGCAACTTGGCTAGCTAAGGTGCTGAAGGTCTTGCTAAGATGCTGAGGCTGGCCTCCAACTTGTAATCCTCCTGCCTCAGCCTTCCAAGTTGCTGATATTACTTGCATGCTCCACCGTGCCCAATCAATAATTTCCTATCAACAATTAATTTCAATGTTTTCAACTTGTCAATAAGCAGTAGTTATTGATAAGAGAATGAAAAACTATGTCTTGTCTTATTTCACTGAGAGCATAGGAAAGAACTTCCACATCTTTCCATTGCCAAATTGTGTAAGCTCCCCCCACCCCCAAAAAGGGTCCTGTCTGCACTCCAAGGCTAAACCCTCCACCTTTTCCATCAGACTCTCTTCCCGTCACCTTGTCGTGCACACCGTCCTCAATAGTCTTGTGCATTATCAATTACTCTCTCTTTGTCATTCTTTCCAGTTTATGGCTATAATAGCTCCCATTTAAAAGTTCTTTTTAAATCGTTTAACTTTAGATTTCCTTTCAGTTGCCTATCATTTTCCTGCCACCCTTTCAGCAAAATTCCTTCATCAACTTCTCTTGCGCAAACTTTAGGAAACAAAAAAATTGTTAAGTTCACCAATGACTTCCGCGTAACCAATGCTCCATTTCACATTAGCCCTAATTGGTTGCTCCATATAATAAATACATTTTCTTATTCTTTTTCATTATTCACACTCATCCCCCTTTATACTTGAAGCAATTCTCATGAGAAACTTTACACCGTTTACCACGTGTCCACAACTCCAAGAGCACTTCGCGCATGTTAGGCACTTGGAAGTACTCGCTGAGCAGACAGTGCAGTCCACCCGTGTATCATCACTAGGATGTGGCTCGCCCAGCACCTGTGTGTTAGTAGAGAGTAAGAACAAGAATTTCTTTGAGACATGAATGTGTTATGTATTTAGCCTTGCAATTTGCCGTGGTCTACCAAATGGTGCTGTCCATTCTCAGAAATGGAGATTCAAGACAAGAAAAAGGAAGCCAAGGTTTATGGAGTGTCTACAGCACAGCAAGCACTGGGCCAGCCAGGTTCATATGTGTTTTCTCATTTACTTCTCAGAACAATCTTTGAAGATAGTTGCGTGATTATCTCCATTTTTCAGGTGAAGAAACTGTGGCCAAAAAGGAGAGGTTGTCCAACTGTACTCAAACATGAGTTCAGGTTGAATGAGGAAGCCATGCGATTTTCTAGTTCCTTTACGCTAGTCAGAAAATGCAGTGAATTCACAAAAAAAATCACAGGCCCTCTAAAGATACAAAAGTCAAGCCTTCCAAAGTAAAATACATAGTGATTTTAGAATATTGGCGGTGTGTTTATTGTCAAAACCACTAAAGTAAATAAAGCAATGGAGTTCAATGAGACTTCATTATCACATAGGATTGAGGATATGGAGGCCAGATGGAATAATTCATGTAATTGGGGACAGAGAATTCCATACTGACCTGTCTTTTTAGTTTTTTTTTTTAACAAAAATAAAAGAAACCATATTTTGAGTAAAGTAAAAACTTGATAACTGGGACAAAAGTAAGGATAATCTATAAATCACTCTTCCTGAAATTCATTTAAATAGAGAACTGAAATGGAGAAAGAAATTATAAAGACTAGGCAGAAACAACTTGGAGTAGTATCAAGTTAAAATCACCAAGGAAATGAACCCTACAATCCTGAGACTATGGATCATGGGCATCGTGAGTAGGCAGTGCTACAGACTGAAATGTGGTCCCCCAAAATTCTTATATTGAAGACTTATGTGACTATAGGAAGTTGTAAAGATTTGATACCAACAACAGGATTGGTGGCCTATTAAGAGGAGGAAGATCAATTTCTCTCCCTATCCACCCCCTGTCTTTCTCTTTCTCTCTCTCTCCAAGGAAAGATCATGCAAGAATGTAGATATCCCTAAGTCAAGCACAGAACCTTCTCCAGAATCCAACTATGCTGTCACCCCCTAGAACTATGAGAATATAAATTTTTATTGTTTGAGCCCCCCGAGTCCATAGTATTTTGTTATGACTGCTCATGCTAAGTCAGGAGGCAAGGAATTAAAATCTGTTTGTAGAAGCACCATCAAACACATTTTAAGAAACCAGTGTGAAAAGACCATAGTTATTTAATATCAAATAGAATATAGAGCAAGAAAGAGAAATGGAATCAATGAGATGAAGAGACAAAAACAACCCAGCATTGGACAGAATAGCCAGGAACGAGGCCTCTTTTCTCATATTAGCATGTTAGCAGCCTTGGGTTTATTGAGGCGAGAGCAGAAGGAATGGTGGTAGGAGGTCAGACACCTCACCTGGGTGCTCAGGTTGGATTAATAAAGGCAGACAGGGCAGCCCTATGAGTGTCCAGTGCTAGTGGGAGAGATCTAGACTCTAACTTAAAAATTCTGAAAATTTTGATCTATTAATTTATCCATTCCAATTGTTATTTTGCTTGGTTTATAGGGGGGAAAATAAGACACAATCAAATGACACCTCCTGTCCAAGGTTCATCCACTTGAGCCATCCAATAATCCCAGGGAACAGGAGGAGCCAAGATTTGAAGAGGCAGCTGTTCCTGTTCACTGGACGCACAGTTCTATAGGAGTGAGGGCAGAAAATCCAGGCAATGCAAGGCCAAGTTTGAAAAGGCATTGGGTTGATAACTGTAAGATCGAATGAGTGGGTGGATGTGTTGGTGGGTGGATGGGTGGAGTAGGGAATGGATATGAATGAATGAGATAATGGTGATTGCCAAGGTTCACAGAAACCCTATGTACCAGGCTCTGACCACAGGCATGGACCATTCTGGGAAAATTTTAGAGCACCCTGTGCTTGACTCCTCTATTCTGACTGCCTGAGAAACACGGAGAACATCTTATTTGTTTTTGTTTTGTCTAGAAGCCTAGACTCGGCCTCCTGAATGGGGATGTTGACAATCCCATTGATCTTTGGTGAATAGTTCCTGAGCTCCTGTTCCCCCTGTCATTTCTAGGGCCCTGTTTAGTTGACTAATTCATTCATGTATCTATTCAATAAATGTTTATTAAGTGCTTACTTCGTGCCAGGTACATTCTGCGTACATCCAAAAGCAAACGGCTTCAGCTTCTGCTAAGAAGAGACAAAAAGGGATATCATCAAACAGAGTACATGGGACAAGGTGCTGCAGGAAAGAGGGATAGGGCAAGAGGGTGGTGGAGGCGCAAGGTTGAAAGGAGAGGTCAGAGAAGATTCATCGGGAAGTGACCCGAAGGAATTGGAGGAGTGGCCTATGCAGGTGTCTGGATGCAGGTCTCCAGCCAAAGGGAAAAGAGAGTTCTGGAGGTGGCAGTGTGCCGGGGTTGAAAGAAAATGTGGATGGATTGGTGCATCAGGACAGAGAGGGGAGAAGGAGGATGTAATGACAGAGAGAAGAGGGAAAGGGGAAAGGCGGAGACCTGTGTAGGAGCCTACAAGCCCTGGTAAGGGTCTTCGCATTTACTCTCAGCCATTGAGAGGTGTGAACTAAGCTGACTTAGGGGTTTTTTTTGTTTTGTTTTGTTTTATTTTTGTTTTGCTTCAATTACTTATTTTTTTTATTATGGGAAATCTTATTACCAAACTGAAAGTATAAGTAAGTGTCCATCTAAGTTTTTTTAAATTCTTTTTTAATTATATATATACATACCATTAAGATATATTTTCACATAATCACAGAAGTATAGAATATAATTTGCTCTAATTCAGTTCCCAGCACTTCCCTTCCACCTCCTTCTCTCCTTCCTCTTCTCCTGTCCCTTTACTGATCTTTCTGCAATTTGTTTGTACGGTGTTTTTACTAGTATATGGTGGATATACTTGATGTTGAGATTCACCTGGTATATTCATGTATGTACATACAGAAGTCCAGATTCAGTCTAATATTCTGCCTCTATTCTGTCCTTCCTTCCTCTTCCTCAATCCCCTTTGTCTGCTCTGCTGATCTTTCCTCTATTTTTTTAAAAAACAATATTTTATTTTTCTTTATAGTTTTACATAATGAAGGGAGTGGTTGTTACACTTCATGCTTTTCCTCTATTTTTATATATATTTTTATTAGTTCATTATAGTTTTACATAATGTTGGGATTAGTAGTCACATATTCCTAGATGCACACAATTCAGCAATACAGTTTTTTCAATACCCTCCATACACACCCCTCTACCTCCCTCCTCCTGTCTCCTGATCCCTTGCCTTTCTTCTGGGTCCTATATTGTTCCTAAAAAATACCCAATACAGTGACATAATTCTAACGCCTATGAAGAACATTTTTTATATATGTGAATATAGTACATAAGCGACATTTATAACTGCTTGGAATATTCTTGTTTTGTTTCAGTTCCAACATTTCCCCTTCTTCTCCTTTCCTATCATCCCTTGTTACTGTTCAAAATATTTGACAATGGGATTAAACATTTACATTTTTGTACAGGTATGCAGCATAGCTTGTTCAAATATCTTATGAAGTATCTTGCAAGTGTATCTCATAAATATTAACATTTTGTACTTTTGTTCTATGGATTTAATACATGAGTTTGTCTACTTTACTCCTAAGCCTGGGTTTAGGTCATGCAACAAATGAGGGGAACCATTCGACCCTTGACTCTCTGGGTTTGGCTAACTTCGCTCAGCATGGTTTCTTCCAATGCCATCCATTTACCTTCAATAAATGCAATATCATTGTTTCTAATGGCTGAGTAGAACTCCATTGTATATATACACCAGAGCTTTTGGATCCATTCATCCACTGAGTAGCATCTGGGTTGGTTCCATAATTTATCTATTGTAAATTGAGCTGCTATGAACATGGATTTTGCTGTGTCTGTAATGTGCTGATTCTAACACCTCTTGGAAAATACCCAGAAGAGGGATGGATAGCTGGATCATATGGCGGATCCAACCCTAACTTTTTTGAGTCTCCACATTGCTTTCTAGAGCAGCTGGACTGGTCTGCAATTCCACCAACAGTGTGCTAGTGTTCCTATCTCCCCATAACCCCTCCAGCATTTGTTATTATTTGTATTCTTCATCTTTGCCAGTCTGACTGGAGTGAGGTGAAGTCTTAATGTAGTTTTGGTTTGCATTTCTCTGATTGCCAGTGATTTAGAACACTTTCTCATGTATTCATTGGCTTGCTCAATGTCCTCTGTTGAGAAGTTTCTGTTTAGCTCTCTGGTCCATTTATTGACTGGATTGTTTGTGTTTTTGTTATTGAGTTTTTTTAGTTCTTTGTAAATTTTGGATATTAGTCTCCTGTCAGAGGGATCACAGGCCATGATTCTCTCCCATTCTGTAGATTGTCTCTTCACTGTTTTGACTATGTCCTTTGCTGTACAGAAACTTCTTAGTTTAATGGCATCCCACTCATTAATTTTTGACTGTAATTTTTTTCACGTTAGGAGCCTTGTTGAGGAAGTTGTTGCCAACTCCCATATGCTGGAGTGTTGGTCCTAATTTTTCTTCTAGCAGTTGTATGGTAGCTGGTTTAATTCCTAATTCCTTCATCCATTTACATTTAATTTTTGTGCATGGTGAGAGATAAGGATCTAATTTCAATTTTCTGCAAGTGGCTGTCCAGTTTGTCCAGCACCATTTATTGAATAGACTGTCTTTCCTTCATTTTATATTTTAACCCCCTTTGTCAAAATCAGATGTTTAAAGATTTGTGGGTTTGTCTCAGGGTCTTCTATTCTATTCTATTGGTCTTCATTCCTATTTTGATACCAGTTCCAGGCTGTTTTTAATACTACAGCTCTATAGTATAATTTTAGATCTGGTATTGCAAAATCACCTGTTTCATCTTTCTTGCTTAGTAATGTTTTGGCTATTCTGGCTTTCTTGTTGTTCTATATGAATTTGAGAATTGCTTTTTCTATATCTATGAAGAATGACACTGGACTCTTGATGGGGATTGCATTGAATCTGTACAGTGCTTTTGGCAGAATGGCCATTTTAATTATATTAATTCTGCCTAACCAAGAGCACAGAATATCCTTCCATCTTCTCAGGTCTTTTGCAATTTCTGTTTTAAGTGTTTGATAATTCTCTTTGTAGAGATCTTTTACTTCTCTTGTTAGATTAATTCCCAGGTATTTTATTCTTTTAGAAGATAGTGTGAATGGGACCGATTTCCTAATTTCTTCTTCTGCCCTGTTATTGTTGGCATATTGGAAAGCTATTGACTTATGGGTATTGACCTTATAGCCTGCTACTTTGCCAAATCCATTTATTAACTCTAGCAGTTTTCTGGTGAAGTTTTTTGGATCTTCCAGATATTGGATCATGTCATCAGCAAAAAATAGTTTGACTTCCTACCTTCCTATTCTTATTCTTTTGATTTTTTCCTCTTGCCTGATTGCTCCAGCCAGGCTCTCAAAGACTATATTGAATAAAAGTGGTGAAAGTGGGCAGCCTTGTCTTGTTCCTGAGTTCAGCGCAAATGCTTTCAACTTTCTCCATTTAGTATTACACTAGCTGAGAGTTTGGCATATATGGCATTTACAAAGTTAAGATAAGTTCCTTTGATCCCTATTTTCTCTAGAGTTTTGAGCAAAAATGGGTGCTGGATTTTATTGAAGGCATTTTCTGCATCTATTGACATGATCATATGGTTTTTGTCCTTAATTCTGTTTAAGTGATGAATTACATTTATTGATTTGCATATGTTGAACCAATCTTGCATACCTGGAATGAAGCCCACTTGATCATGATGAATTATTTTCTTGATGTTTTTTCGAATGCAGTTTGCAAGAATCTTACTAAGGATTGTTGCATTGATATTCATTAGGGATATTGGTCTATAGTTTTCTTTTCTCTATGTGTCTTTGTTGGGTTTTGGTTGGTATCAGAGTTATGGTTGCTTCATAAAAAGTGTTTGGGAGAGTTCCTTCTTTTTCAATTTCTTGAAATAGCCTCACAAGGAGAGGTGTTAGCTCTTCTTCAAAGGTGTGGTAAAACTCCACAGAGAATCCATCAGGTCCTGGGCTTTTCCTCTTTGGAGGACTTTTAGTTACTGTATGGATTTTGGTGCTTGTTATTGGGCTGTTTAGGATTTCAATGTCATCCTGTGTCTATAAGTTTGTCCATGTCACCCAGATTATCTAATCTAGGGGAGTATAGTTTTTCAAAATGTGTTCTGATAATCTGTTTGATTTCAAGGGGGTCGGTGGTGATCACCCCCTTTTCGTTGGCAATTTTGTTGATTTGCTTTGTGTCACTCCTTCTGTTTAGTTAGATTAACGAGGTGTCTGTCAATTCTATTTTTTTGAAGAACCAGATCTTTATTTCATCAATTTTTTTGTTCTCAGTTTCATTGATTTCAGCTTTGATCTTAGTTATTTCCTGTCTTCTGCTGGCTTTGGGATTAGACTGTTCTTCCTTTTGTAGAGATTTGAGTTGGGACATAAGCTTATTTGTAAGGGATCTCTCCTGATTCTTAATGTGGACACTCAGTGCAATAAATTTTCCCCTTAGGAATGCTTTCATGCTGTCCCAGAGGTTTCAATATGTTGTGTCTTCATTTACATCCTCTTCCAAGAATTCTTTAATTACTGCTCTCATGTCTTCTTGGATCTGTTCTTCATTTAATAGGGTGTTATTCATCTTCCACATATATGTGTGTTGTGTGCCATGGTTTTTGCTATTATTAGGGTCATGGCATCATGGACTGATAGGATACACGGAATAATATCTACTCTTTTATATTTGCTGAGATTTTCTTTATTAACTAGAATATGATCTATTTTGGAGAAGGATCCATGTGCTGCTGAGAAGGTACTCTCTGCCAATTTGAGGTGGAATATTCTGTAGATGTCTGTTAAGTCTGTTTGATTTATGGTGTTGTTTGCACTGGAGATCTCTTTATTGCTTCTTTGCTTTGATGATCTGTCTATTGGTGATAGAAGTACTATTGTGTTGAGGTTCACAAGTGGTTTTATATCTTGGAGTATTTTTTCTATATAGTTGGGAGCATTGGCGTTTGGAAAGTATATATTTACTATGGTTATTTCCTCCTGTTTTACTGTTCTCTTTACTAGGATGTAGTGGCCTTATTTATCTTTTTTGATTAATTTATGTTTGAAATCCACTTTGTCAGATATAAGAATTGCAACTCCTGGTTGGTTTCTTGGGCCATATGCCTGGTAGATTTTTTCCCCATCCTTTCACCCTTGATCTGTGGGTGTCTTTTTAAGTAAGGTGGGTTTCCTGTAAGCAGTATATTGTTGGATTTTGTTTTTTGAGCCAATCTGTTGGTCTGTGTCTTTTGATTGGTGCATTGAGGCCATTCACATTCAGTGTTAGAATTGTTATGTAGTTGTGGTTCATATTCATTGTGTTTTATTAGTAAATTCTGTGCTATCTTAATTGTCTATTGATAGCATGTACCTTTATTGAATTTCCTCTGTTTGTGGGTTTTGAGGAATATTAGCTTATACTTGTATCTGGAGTTTATCTTTGAGAATTCTTTGTAATGCTGGCTTTCTGTTCACGAATGCTGCAAGTTTGTTCTTATTATGAAGTTCTTATTTCCCCCTCCTATTTGAAGCTGAGTTTTGTTGGGTATAGTATTCTTGGCTGCATGTTGTGTTCATTCAGGCATTGAAATATCTCCTTCCATGATTTTCTTGCTTCCAGAGTCTGAAGTGAAAAGTCAGATGTGATTTTTATTGGTTTGCTTCTGAATGTGATTTGGCATTTCTCCATTGCTGCTTTCAGTATTCTTTCCCAGATTTCCCTGTTGTGCATTTTGAATATGATGTGTCTTGGTGAGCTTCTCAGTTGATTAGGCCTATTGGATGTCTATAAACTTCCTGGATGAGCATATCTGGCTCTATTTTTATATGGGCAAAATTTTCTTTAGCAATTTCCTTGAGAATGTTCCATATCACATTCGTTTTTTGTTTCAATTTCTTCCTGTATGCCAATTACTCTTGGATGTTTCTTCTCATTTCATCCCAGACATTTTAAAAATTCTTTTCATGCTCTGTGAGTTTTTTTTTCTTTTTTGTCATCCATGTGCTCTAGCTTGATCAGCCTGTCCTCATTGTCAAAAGTTCTTTCTTCAAGAGCTGAGGTTCTATTTTCTATAGAAGTTAGTCTATTATTAAATACTTCCATGGTTCCTCTCATGTAATTGCAGATTTTAGCTCTGTTACTTCCTTTTTGAGTATGTCTATTTCTTTGATAATAGAGTTTTTTTTAATCTCTTGAGTTTTCTCATTTAGTCCCTTCATTATATCTTCTTTTAGTTCATTGGTCCTTTTAGCAATCAGATCATTGATGATATTTTCAAGATTTTCATCTCGATCCCTATCCATGGCACCCTTTTTTGAGGGAGTTTTGGGTTTGAGGTGAACCTTTCCTTGTTTGAGTCTTCATTTTGAAGAGCTTCTTGAGGATCTCTGAATTGAGATTTCCTGAGAGGAAGGTAGGCAGTTCTTCAGGTGGTTTTTCCTTGCAAGTCAAATGGTTAGATGAGCCACCAACTATCTGATGATCACCTTCTTCCAGATGCTGTTTATGCCTGGGTCCTCGTGTTGTTCTACCTTTTGGGTCCAGGTTCAAGGTTGCAAATCTGAACCTACCAAAATGTAGACCTACATTCCACTGGGACTCAAAAAGGCTCCAAGAGGAAGGTGGGGTGTAGGTAGTTGGGGCTGCTCCAGGAAGAGAACCTCCCTTGGTTGGTCTGAGCAGGGGTGCTCCAGATGGGGATCCTAACAGTGGTGCTCTGAGCACCTTCTGGCAGGTCAAACAGGACCCAATCAGAACACAAAACTTAGGTAGGTGGGGCTGTTCCAGGTGGGGAATCTTCCCTGATTGGTTCTGTGCAGAGCTGCTCCTGAGGGTGGTCCTATCAGTGGTCCTGACTTAGATTTTAACAGAATTTTTCAAGCTGCTAGACTCAGACAATGAAAAGCAAAGGTGGCAGGCTCAGAAGCAGGAAAACTAATTCAGGTATATTTTGATAATTTAGGTATGATAGATATTAATCGCAGAGGTAGAGAAAATACACACTGCTAAATATACCTGGAAAGTAGATCTATTAGGATTTGCTGGTGATGGTTTTGATGTGAGGTCTGAATGAAGAGAATCCCCCTTTACCAATGACCCCTGACTGAGACACAGGCATTGCTGTTCTGTACCTTCATCCAAGAAGCCCAGTTTACACTGGGATCCTCTCAGCACTACCAGTCCCTCCCCACACCACTCCCTTGTGATTTTGATCAAAGAGTCCCTGCCCCTTTTCCCATGCTTATCAGCATCCAGCCTATATCCCTTCATTTCTATCTCTCCTCACCTACACTTAGGTTCCCACAGAATGGCAACTACAAATCTTGGAAGAAAAATAGGTTTTGCACAAATGAAAAATGGTCTGAGCGGGTATAGTTATTCTAAGATAGGGTAATCGTTAAGGGAAAGCATTGGTCATGCATAAAGATGACCAGAACACCAGGGTTGGCCATCAACAGTTAGCACCTTTCAAGCTCTCTACCCAACTGCTGTTTCCAGATTTGAAAACACTTCAGGTTAAAATGGGATTTATCCAGTAACTCCCTGAGAGCAAGCACAGATAAGAAATGTAAGGACAGTGATTTTTTCAAGTTGTTAGTCTTTGGAATGATTCTGGAAGGAAGTAAGGAAGAAGGAAGGAAGGGAGGGAGGGAGGATGGAAGGAAGGAAGAGAGTGAGAGAAAGAAGGATCAACAGAAATTGGAAAGATTGATTCTTTCCCATTGGCTATTTTACAAAAACCGGCAGTGGGTTATTCACCACATTCTACCCTGTTTACCTACTTTGATAAAGAATCCAACCCATCAACCCCCTATGTATTACTTTATTATTTAAACCTGGAAAATGTTAAAATAGCAATTAAAAAGAATTCCTCTCCAAGAATAAGACTGAATGTGCTAAGTCTAACCCGCTCATTTTGTAGTGTTAAAAAAACATACCACATACTTACTTTCTGGCAGAACTGATACAGTAGGTGCTGACTCCCTGCTTTAGGGATTCATGATCAGGATTTCCAGGCACACAGAAATGCGGGGTGGGGGGCTGTGTGTGCACGTGTTATTTTAAAAGGTCTAATACTCTGACACTCACATGCGGAGATTTTTCATTGCCATCCGAACAACTGGCTCAGCTGCTGAACATTTGCGCATTTCTAGTTCTCTGCCCAAGCTCTGTAGATTGCAGTTTGAAGTTTGAAGATTGAGTAGGAAGCACCTAATCTTCCAAAACAGCTGGGGCACTTGGGAGGCTTACCTCCAAACTGCTGGTATACATTATAAGATACGATGATATCAATATTTTCTAGGACCTATTGTGTTTTTATTCCTCGCACAAACAAAATGCGAGCCATCTCAAATGAAGTTTCTCAAGGTCCAAGGAGGCTTTTCACGCTGCTTTTTGTATACTCATTGGCAGGGTTGCAATCGAGATTAAAGGACCAGCCTTGAATGGAGAATTTATTTTAGAAGTAGGATGTGACCTAGAGGGCCTTACCCGGAAGAAATTTTGGAGGGTTGAAGTGACATGATGGGTGGTATCAGTCCCTTCTTAACTTCTTTGCATGTTGAATATCTCTCATTCAAAAGTGCTTGGGTCCAGAAGTATTTCAGATTTCAGAGTTTTTTGGACACTGCGGAATTTGTATAGACGTTACCAGATGAGCATCCCCTAGCCCCAAAATCCAAAATGCTCTGAAATCCAAAACTTGTTAAGCACAATATGAGCCCTCAAAAAGTTATGGATTTCAGATTAGGGATGCTCAACCTGTATGTTTCTCTCAGGGCCCTTCCAGTTACCCAAACTAACAGATTCTCCGTATGCTAGATCCCATGAAGCTGCTTCCTCTCTCCCCAGCCTGAATTAACAAAATAATCCTTCAAACTACTATGATGAGGATCTTTCCAGCAGCTGTTCTTCTTCACCTATGCCCCTGATGATTATCTCTTACCTGTTTTTATTTTATCTTTTCCTGTAGAGACTAAAGGGACCAAATTCATGGTCAACTAGAGAGGTGGACATTGTTTCTGTTATATTGAACTTGTAGGACTAGGGACTTGAAAGTCAGAGCTCTGCACCAGGACTGCTTGGTGAACATATCACTCACTACAGGCACAGCATGCAGGGTCCATGTGGTCCTGTGCCCACCTGCCTCCCTGCTCTAGCTTTCTGTTATAAACAAAAGATAGTGCCACTGAAGACCTTTCCTCCCTTCCTGCCATTGTACCCAGGAATAGGGTGGCCCAGTGACAGCTCCCACCTTTATAGTCATCACCATCTGTCTAGCCCTGACCCTGACCCTCACTTGTCACTGGTTTATCAGAAATGTGGTGGTGATCAGCTCTGGGGTTGCCCACCCACCCTCAAACCTTACCTAGGACGTCCCCGTGCATATGGCCATTTGCTGAAGGGCCACTTCTAGATGTCCACATTTGTGCCAAAATGAGAATAACAGGTATTGGGCAACTTATTCAAATCTAAGGGCCTGTCAGTGTGGCCACAGAAATTGATAGGCTCCATACTTTTTAACTAGACTTTATAACTAAAACCAAAACTTGCAAGCTTCAGTGAGCAAATTAATGAGAAAACTTGAACATTTAGGAGACAATCAACACAATCAGTTTGAGAAGAAAAATCTTTTGGTTAGAAATTAGGTCTTGAAGGATAGTTAAGAAAATTTTTGCTGGAGATAATGGTGCATGCCTGTAATCCCAGAAGCTCTGGAGGCTGAGGCCAGACAATCGCAAGTTCAAAGCCAATGTTAGTAACTTAGCAAGGCCCTAAGCAACTTAGCAAGACCATGTCTAAAAATAAAAAAATCCAAAAGGGTTGGGGATGTAGCTCAGGGGTTGAGTGCCCTGGGTTTAGTGCCTGGTACCTTTCTCCCCCAAAAGAAAATTCTTATTGAATATTTATATACCAGTTATCGTAAGGAAGCTGAACCAATCCATTGTATCTCCAAGTTGAGTCTCAGTCTGTTTCTTACTGCAAAACAGTGTTTTACTATATTAAAAATTTTGTTTTCAGTTTTAAGAACCATTGTCGAACAACCTTAAACGTGTGTTATGGTAAGCTACATATGTTAGGGCTTGTACACATTTGTTATTGAACATTGTGGTTTGTAGAATAGCACAGCATGGATTAACTGGTTCCTGTCTGTTTGCCGTGAATCTTGATATAAACCACCAATCTAGTGCTTATTAACTCAGTATTAATTCACTGGTCTAGAACTAATCTACTCAACTACCACAAAGAGGCTGAGCATTATCTCTTAAGATTAGGAACATGGCTAAAAGCATTCCTGCTCACGGAGATTTATTCTACAAGCATAATTAAAGTGGTAATAACAGGATCTTTTAAAAACAATGGAAATTTGCTTGCCACATTAGTAATAATTTGAGCAACTCCACTATTTTCAGTTCAGCAAAGGATGTCCTCAACATTTGCTTTTTAAATGAACAAGTTGGTAAGTTGAAAAATGAAAAGAAAATCTATTCGAAACATAATTTTCAAGACAAATTAATAGATGAGAATATGAGCTCTCTGGACTACACACAGAAACACCTGGCTCAGTGAATGGCATAGGTGGCATTTAGTAGGTGCTCAACAAAAGCACGCTGAACCTCTTGTCACCATCTGAGGTTCTCTATTCTAAAGTGAGTCTTTTGCTAGAGACAGTGCTTTAGTTAGTGTTTTGGTGGCTATGACCAAAAGACCTGACAAGAACAATGTAGAGGAGGAAAATTTATTTTGGCTCATGATTTCAGAAGTTCAGTCCATGGGGCTGAACAGTAGCTCAGCGATTGCAGTGCTTGCCTGGCATGCCTGAGGACCCAGGTTCAAACCCCAGCACCACATACCCAAAGACGTGTCGGAGCAACGAAAGCCACATGAAAAACTCAAGTTGATTCCCTCTCTCTCTCTCTCACTGTCCCTCTCTCTCTTTAAAAAAAAAAAAAAAAGAAGAAGAAGAAAGAGAAGAAGAAGTTCAGCCTACGATTGCCCCGTTCTATTGCTCTGGGCCCAAGGTGAGGTAAACATGATGGCTGAAGGGTATAGTAGAGGCAAGAGGCAAGAAACTCAGGAATTGCCACCAGGAAAGAGAGAGAGAGAGAGAGAGAGAGAGATAGATAAATAGACAAAGAGATCCACTGTCCAGGGACAAAATATAAACCCCAAAAGCACACCCCCAGTGATCAGTTTCCTCCATCCATGCCCTATCTGCCTACAGTTACTGCTCAGTTAACTCATATTTCATAGTAGTGGATTGATCCTCTGATTAGTTTATACCTCTCATAATCTAATCATTACACTTATTGCATTGTCTCACACATGGGCTTTTGAGAGAGACCTTATATCTAAACACAGGGGTAACAGAAAAAGGTCAGGACAAAAGATTATCCTGTAGAAAGTTACCTAATCCCACCCTAAGACTAAATTTCCCTTTCTATCCTCATTAAATAGCGCTGAAAAATAAGCTAACCACCTGAGATTTCCGAAGTTGAAAGGTGCCCTGGTTTGGATGTGATTTGTCACCCAAAGATTCATGCACTAGAACCTTGGTCTACGGTTAGCAGTGTTGAGAGGTGGCAGAACCTTTAAGAGGGGGCGATTGGGTTGGGACTGCCCTCATGAGGGACTGGTGCTGGTCTCCCGGAGTGGGCCAGTCTCACAGGAGGAGAGTAGCTCCTGCAGTAGGTTGTAATAAAAGAGCAAGCCTGGTCCCTGCTTGCTGTCTTGCTTCCTGTCCCACCATGTGACCTCTCTTTGCATGTGCCACTTCCTCTTCTACTTCTCGGTTACATTGTGGCATAGCCAAAGTGGCCTTGCCAAATGGCAACAGCTTGCAGTCTGGACTCTCCAAACACCAGAATTGTGGATTCAATAAACCTCTTTTCTTTATAAAGTACTCCACCTCAGGTACTCTGTTATAAAAATATAAAACGAATGAAGATGAGAAGAGGGTTGTTTCTTTAACTCCAAGCACCTCTCTCTGCTTCTTCTGGAGCCTTCCAGTTGCCATGAGTTATATCAGTTTAGGATGCTTGTGCTGTTCCCATGAACACTTTCCCTTTCTTGAATCTCAGATTATCAGTTCACAGATTCCCTACACCCCTCCCTCTCCAAATTTACACACCTATGGTGTAGACCCAGAGCTGTACATAGCGTCCCCTTGAAGGAAGAACTTCTTGTAGAAAGTACAGGCAGTAGACCTCCTCCAGCCACCAGCTACTTCAGGGACGACCCCAGCTACAAGGTCACTCCCCATCTGAAGTCACACTCTTCCCTAGATGGCCCACACTCCTTCACTGAGGGAGAACCCACAGAGGCACCATGCTGACGGGAAATCTTCCCTGCAGCACTCCCAACCAGGTTGGCCAAAGCTCTGGGGGCCGATGTTACAGTGCACGTCTTCCCGCACTCAGTCCTGCTTTGGTGTCCTTCCATTCTCAGGTGCTGATCTGCAGAACATCTTGCTCTGGGAACTCCAGCTCAGCATCTGGAAAGACAAACCAGGCCAGTTATTTGATATTTCAATCATTTCAGGGGCTTACCACCAAATGGTAAATCTGACCAGGTCCAGGGGGAGAAAGAGGAATGCCTGGAAGTGCTTTAGTCTATATTCACGGTCCTCAATGGTTTAGCCTTTAGAAGTGGAACTAGTTCTCAAGTAAGTCCTTTAGTGGCCAGGCAAGATGGTGCATGCCTGTAATCCCAGTGACTGGGGAAGCAGAGGCGGGAGAATCGCAAATGCAAAGCCAGCCTCAGCAACTTTTTGAGGCCCTAAAAAACTTAGTGAAACCCTGTCTCAACATAAAAAATGAAAAGTGGACTGGGGACATGGCTTAGTGGTTTAGTGCCCCTGGGTTCAATCCCTGGTACCAGCCTTTCCAAAAAAAAGACCTTTGGTGAAGCCATAAAGCAGAATAAAATGGCTCCACTGAAGGTTCTGTGGCAGGCCACAGGGTCCTAGAGAGATGAAAATCAATGGAACAAATAGATCAGTGGTTCTCAACCCATACCAGGCATCAGAATTCACCGGGGGCATTTGAAAAATACAAATGTCTGATTCCGTTTCAGCACAGGGAGAGTTCCTCAGGTGAGTTGTACATATCTTGGGTTGAGATACACTGGACTCAGGAGGACAAAGACCCTGCCATCTTCTGCAGTTCTTTGGTTCCATGGATTCCACAAGATTGCCCTTTTTCCAATGGAATACAGACATTTAAAATAGGGCCTTCACCAGCCAAGATTAGAGAACCAGTTCTGGTCTTTACACTAATGGAAGGAGTTATTTCTTAACTACTCATGTAATGCCACTGACTATGTTCTCTTTCAAAAATCAAATGAGATTACAGATGCACTAAAATCCCATTGGACCTCCCTCCAGCCCAATATTAAAGGGTTTCCCCTCATGTTCCTGTTGGTGCTCTGCTGCCAAACTTCCTAGGATTCAGTCGCAAATTACCCATCCTGAGGCACCACAAAAAAATTACAGAAGCCATCCAACTCTGGGAGATTTCACTTTGGCCTTCCCTGAGCTTCCAAGGGGTGAAGTCAACACATAAGAGTTGTTAGTAGCATTTCTGGCTTTGTTGTTATCCAAATGCTTATTTTATTTATTTTTTTAAAGAGAGAGAGGGACAGTAAGAGAATCAACTTTATTTAGCCTTTCATGTGACTTTCATTGCTCCAACACTTCGTTTTGTATGTGGTGCTGGGATTTGAACCTGCGTCCTCGCGCATGCCAGGCAAGTTCCGTAACCGCCAAGCCACCGCTCCAGCCCCTCAATGCTTATTTTTAAAAAGTCATATTTTATAGACTCTTTTTTGCCCTGCTGAAGTTGGAGACTGATGCTCCAATCACTGGTGTCTTTATTTCTTTATCTTATCTACAGAGAAATGAGCAAAGACTTAGGCAGTTCTCAAATATGTGTTTTGGCCCCTACATTTATTTCATGCCCCAAATGATCTGAAAATTAAAATGATTGAGTTTTCTCTAGCTCTTTGTAAAAGGGCAGCCACTTTTTAGAAAGTAGTTTTCTCTTAATAGGTGTCCTTTTGGATTCTTCATGTTTACAGGTCTTTGCTCAATTTGACAACTAGCATTACATTAGAGCAGTTTGCACAATGTTTGAAATTGTTTGTGGGTACCTGGTGCTCAGGGAACCTTTCACTCTTGGTCCACTGCTCCTCTTAGTGCTAAGAGAACAGCACTCCTGACCATTCCTTTTTGCTAAGGGCCCCTCTCTTAGGAGACTTCAATATGATCTCCAGTTTGATTACCAACCTGATGCCAGAAGAACTGTGATAATAAAGTCAAGTTCAATGGCTTCAGTTCTAAAACCAATGCACATCAAACCTAATATCCTTCCCAGAGATAAGCAAGAGATAACCATCTATGCATACACGTATGTGTTCATAAAGAACATGTGATATTATTCTGTGGGTACCATTATGAATACATTTATCCTACATATAGCATCTAGTAAATTTCACTTAACAATAGATAACTATCTGTTTTTTAAAAAATAACTGCTTATTGAAATAGAATATATATTTGGAGCAAAATCTTAAGTATGTAGCTAAAAGAATTTTTGCAAACTGAACACTTCCACACTTCCACAGTTAGCAACACCAAAATGAAGAAATAATAGAACATTACAAGCACCAAAAGTATAATCCTCCCTGAGCCTCTACCATGTTCCTAGACCCCAATCACTAACCTAAATTCAATCATCATATACTTGCCTTAGCTATTTGTGTACTTTATGTAAATGAAATTGTAGCATGTATACTTTGCTTTCTTAAACATTTTATTTGTGTCATAGAGGGATTTCTTTTTTGCTTTTTTGCAATCACTAAGAGAGTGATTGAGGTGTGCTGAATCTATCACTACTTTGATGACACAGGTAAGATTCCAGATTCATATTCCCAGGTACCACAGTCATGTAAGACTTGTTTATATTTCTGTCTGTTGGACACAATGATGCTCTAAGGAATCTCTGAAGCATAATTGCATCTTTGATCAGTATTTCTCCAAATAAAGCAGCTGTTTGGAATTGAATGCTCCCCTTTATTTTTGTCTTATGAACTGAACTACATCTTCATAGTTCATTTCACATTTAATCAAAGCAAATGCAACCAGCACAGGTCCCCTTCCCAATCCTGAGACACAATGTACTACAACACAGGTACCTGGCTCTTCATAAAATTTGGTTTTTAGCAATTCCAGCTGGTCATCCACTGTCTGATTAGAGGCTGGAGCTCCACTTCAAATGATTGAACTGGAACTTGGACTTCTTCTCTATCAACTGGAACATTCAACCTCATCTTTGAAGGACTCACCCATGTTTTGCATGTGGCAATAGTTTGCTCTTTTTCATTGACTGAGTGTGACCCAAACTGTGTATGCATCTTAGTACTGATGGACATTGGTAGTTTGGTGTTAGGGAGGTACTATTATGAGTACATCTGTTATACATGCTCATGTGTATATTTACACATTTCCAAAATGATTGTACCAAGGCAACTTTGGTGGTGTAGGGATGAGCAAAGCTGCCTTCCAAAATGATTGTACTGATTTACATTCAGAACTATATGAGTGTTCCAGTTGCTCCACATCCTCACCAGCTCCTCTTTTTTGGCTTTATTTTATTTATCATCTCAATCAGTCAGGAAGATAAACATTGGTATCTTGTAAGAGTTTTAATATATATTATATATATAATATATATGTGAGAGTTTTAATATATATAATATGTACATATAATATGTATGAGAGTTTTAATACATATTATATATAATATATTATATATAATATAATATAATTATCTCATATATATGAGAGTTTTAATATATATTATTTATAATATATATTATATAAAGGTGAGCATATTTAATATGTTTATTGGGCATTTGGATATCCTATTTCACAAAGACTTATTCAACACTTTTCCCTATCTCAAACCTTCAGTAAATTAAGATAATGTGGTATTGGCTAAAGGTAGAGAAATGAAATGAAATGAAAAACAATGGGAACCCTGCAGTTATATGGTCACTTCATTTGTGATAAAACTGCAAGTGATGAACAATGGGGGAAATGTGTTTATAGTTAGTCATTCTGAATCAAAAGATATTGAGATGGAAAAATACATTTTAACCTCTATCTCACGTCATACTCAAAAATAAATTCTGGGTTCTAGATGGACTATAGAATTCAATGTGAAAAGTTAAATAGTAAAGGTTTTTGAAGAAAATAGAGGACACTGTCTTAATGACCTTGGGGAGGTAAAGGATTTCATAAATGGGATAAAAGACTCTATGAATAAAGTAAAACAAGGACTAAAATGAAGCACAGTTGTGCACTACCTAAGGACACTTTGGTGAATGATGGACCACACACATGATGGAATTTCTGCTAGGTTAGACTGTGACTTAAGTGTATAGCAGGCATTACCATCGAGATTTATGCACATCTGCTCTATGGTGTTCTCACAAGGGTGCCCTTGTGTCAATCAGCAAATGATGCATTTCTCAGAATATATCCTTGTCATTAAACAACATGTGACTGAATTTGAAAGTTCAGAATTTCCGTTCATCAAATGGCACCATTAAGAGAGAGAAAAAGAAAAACACAAAAGATACTCACAGTCCATATATTTAATAAAGGATTCATATCCAGAAGAGATTATTTTAACAGCTGCATATTATCCTGTAGTATGCATCTATCATGGTTTATTTGTGTTTATCTTCTAGTTATTGATTTCATCAATGTATGCTGATGTTGATGATGGGTAAGTATCAGAGGGTCCTATGAAATAAGGAATTTATTAATTACAAATCTCAATTAACAACCAAGTTCTTTGATTATGAAAGACAGATCTGATGCCTGCTATTCAAAGTATTTTTTCAATATGTATTAATCTACTTACTTTCTTACTTTGGTAAGTTCAATATACTGATCCTAGTTGGTGATTTCTTTACAGAAATAACCTACATGATATTAATATAGAAAGCATCCCTAGCACTTTTGCCTCACAGTAGGCTATCAACTTATGAAAGGCGAGGACTACTATATATACTATATTCAAAAATTCTGATTCAGTTAAGTATAAAATTGATGATCTTCAAGGACAACATCTAAGTCTTGGTTTCCCATCTACAAACAGGAAGAGACAACCAAACACTCAGGTTGCCAGAAGAATAGAAGCTTCTAATACATAGTAGACAGCACATTGTGGGACCTAGAGAAAGTTTCTTTCCCTATTTAAATGAGTGTGGATATGGGAATAAATTAGTCCCAAACTAGGGAATAAAAGAAAAGAAAAAGAAAAAACAAGCCTAACAAGATATTTTGCCTGGAAAATTGCATCTATCTGAAAGTGGGGTGACATAGGAAGTTCTAGCATACTGAGGTGTCTAATTATTTGGTTCCCAGTAATAATTGGGCAAACCTTTGGCAGGCAACTTGACAATGTATACCATATTTCCTTTGTCCCAACATTTCTAAACTAGTAATTTACCTTAAGTAAAAAATTGAGAATGAACAAGAGTGAATGAACAAGGGTATTCACTGAAAGTTTCTTTATAATATTAAAATATCAGATACAACATAAGTGCTTGTCGACAGGAGACTGGTAACACACATTTGGATCATCCATAAAGCAAAATATTATAAAATTATAAAATTGTTATAAATACATTGTAGCTCCTTACTTGGAGTGTAATGTGCTAACAAAATACTACTAAGTGAACAAAGCAGATTATAAGACAGTAACAAATTAAATATTATCTTCCATTTTTGTCCAAAATACATAAATGTCTATGTTTGCATAGTAAAGTGTTTTTTTTGTAAAGTGTTTTGAAAAATGCATATGAACATGCTTGTGTGTTTATCTCCAAGTAGTAGAGTTGTGGATGGTTTTCTCTTTGTTTTTAGTATATTTTTATTTTATGTGAATTCTTTAACAATATGCATGTATTACTTTTACAATAAAAAATAGTTAACCTACTTTTATTTTGAAATTTTTTAAATTGCCAAAAAACCCTAATAATTCTATACTAAGAAATTCTAAAGAAACTCAGCTCTCTGTAGACCTTGTTTCATTCAGCCTTAAACAGAAGGGAGAAGTCTCAATATTGCTGGTAACAGCTCAAAGGCAGGATTTCCCAATGTTGATACAAATATCATTTGGGGCAGGATAGCTCATTGCTGTAGGGGGTTGTCCTATGCATTAAAGATGTTCAACAGCATTCCTGGCCTCTACCCACTGCCCACACAGTACTCCCTTCCCTCAAGTTATAACATCCAAAAATATCTCCAGACATTGCCAAATATCCTCCAGGGGGTCAGATTGCCCCAGTTGAGAACTGCTGCTCTAAGGAAACTGGAGACCTAAAATTAAACCCCATGTTTACCACTCACTGGGTGATTCAGCCTCTCTGTGCACTTCCATTTCCTCATCAACAGAATGATCATGTAATCTTAAGGATATCTTTTGCTCCTGAAATCTAGAATTTTATAGGTTCGCAGAAAATCAACTGGGCCAAAGGGATAGTGGTTGGCACAGATTTGTGCAGAAGTTAACAACAACAACAACAAAAACCAGATGAATATAGCACATAGCTAAGCCTCCTGACTATGATCATGCACCATGGCAACTATTTAATAAGTTTCTACTGTACCCCAGACACTGAATAGTAAGAAACAAGAAATTAGATCTTTTCCTTCATGGTACCTACCTTCAGTTGATTGAGACAAACCATTCTCATGTAGCTTAATAAATAAGAGCACTTTAGACCGTGATAAGTGTCAAAAAGTAAGCAACATGGCACTGGACAGTCACTGGAATGGTGTTGGGAGGAAGTAACCAACTTTAGGTGGTGTGGGAAGCCCCCTATTGGGATTGATTCCTGAACTCAGGTGTGGATGATAAGAACAGAGTCAGGCTAGGGGTGTAGCTCATGAAAGAGCCCAGCACACACGAAGTCCTAGGTTCAATCCCCAGGCCTGGAAAAGAGAGAGAGAGAGAGAGAACAGAGTCTAGCAAAGATCAGTGAAAAGACTCTCCAGGCACAGGAATTAAGCAACTGAAGCAGGGAGATGGAGACTTCGGGACCTGTATCAATGAGGGCATGGTAGGGGGGTGCCAGAGGAAGCAGCATCAACTGAGATCAGCAACAGCAAAAGGAGAAGATAAGTGGAAAAATAATCTCTGATTTTCCCACAGCAGAGTGATTATGGTGAAAATTAGATCCAGAAAAAGCCCTCGTATAATGGCCTTCCTCCATAATGCAATTGAAAAATTGTGTTTGGGGAAATTCTGGAAACAAATGCCCCCCAAAACTCATCAATGCCTTTCTATCACCATTTAGTACTAGAAGGGGGATGCCAAGAAGATGTCTACTGAATTGCTAAAGCAGTAAATTGAGAAGATAATCTTTTTCGTGGTTGGTAGGCTCTGGGGGAATGGGTCCAGCAGATAAAATGATAACTACATTTAGTTGACGTTTTGCTTTGAGTAAAACGTCGAGCTTGTAAATAATTTAAAAATAGCCTGTCATTCAATTGCAGCATATCCTTTAAGAATTTTTAATCAATGCAAAACACATTTCAAAACCACCAGCTTCTAACCCCCGTGAAAATAGCTATGGGTCCAGAGAAAAAGCTGTGACAAGATCAGACCGCGTGTGCAGTAGGCTACTAAAGAGGGTGGCAGAGCTCAGCCCCAGAATCCAGGATTATGACAACATTCTGCCACCGAGGAATCAACTATTGTGACAATGTGTGATGTGGAAACATGCGACTTCTTCAGCTCTTTTTTGCTCAAGGGCACCCAGGAACTGAGGCTTCAATCCCCTCATCCGAAACAATCAACTGCACACAAACTCGGTGTGTCTATTTGGTATCTTTGCCAAAAAGCTCAACATTACAGAGAAAGAGAAAGAGAGAGGTGCTAGGGGGGTGTGGCATAACCACTGTCTGAAATGAGGGTCTAGTGTCACCTTGAGAAGATGAATGCAAGAATGAGGAAGCTCACCACAGGATCTGCGGGTGGGGGCTTCCTCTTGACTCCCACAACTATCACTAGTCTAAGCTGAAACCCCTTTCCACGCCAGCGTCCATGTCCAAAGGGGAAGCATGGAGAGGGTTCTGAGGTGAGATGAGCCGCCTGTCACTTTGCCCAGGCCAGCTGCCTTCCCCAGGGTGATGCAGGAGCAGAGGCGGTGGCTTCTCCTCTTCTTTGTGCCTCCCCATCCCCGCTCAGGCCTGCACTGCTGGGGCACAGAGCCCAATGGCCTCCTCTGACTCAGCTGAACTTTTTATCAAAGGAAACCAATCATTGTCCAACTCACGGTGCCAGGAGTCACAGCAGCAAAACCCCAAGGGCAACGGGAAGCTCTGTTCCTTTAGGTTGGAACGCGTGTAGAAGAGGTTTGGCTTTTCTTCTTTTTTCTTTTCTTTTTTTCTTCCCTTTTATTGAATCTGGAGCATCTCTCTTTTTCTTCTCAACATTGACATAGATTATGAAGACATCTTCCTAAACTGCCAGCGTGGTAGCTCTGGTTTGGGAAATGGCCAACACAATTGGAGAATAAGGACACCCCCGGAGTATTGAACTGAATTTGGCAAGATGTTTGTTTCCAACGAATTGGTTATCATCAATAATCAAAGCATATGCATTGATTTTATCCCTTAAATCTTTGATGCTAAATAATCTGCATAGCTGTTAATCCTGGATAGATTTAAAGCAAATACATAAGGATGCATTATTCATAAATGTGGCATAGCAGAAATAGACACTGTACCCCGGTTACTCTAGCAATATCATTTTCAGGTTCATCAGTTACTAGTTTATTTTAACCAGATTGTTAGACATATTGGAAATGGTAACTTTTAACATCCACTCTTTGAACATAATATCAGTTCCCCTTTCAGTCTAAAGCAACCGTGGAGATGGCGGGGATATTGCTTCCTTCCCTTCACCTCCGAACAAATTTACACACAAGCACACTTGCGAAGACACTCATACATGCTGCTTGGCACTGTTATTGACTGTCAAGTGGTTTCCAGTCTGTCTTTGTCCCAAGGTCGATCAGACTCAAGTTCCACCTTTTTTTTTTAAATCCCCGTGTGCGCTTTTTCAAGGCCAGAGGGAAGAACTTGAATGGAATCAAACACAGACCAGCCATATTACTCTTAATTTGCACCCAGCTACAGCCTTTGACTGGAAGCCACGTGAAATTCCTATTACATTTCATAGGAGCAAAACAATTAAGCTTTTTTTGTTATGTTGCAGTTGCTTCTAAGAAAGGAAATCTTGCAAAACTGTCTGTAGTTGGTACATAGAGACCATGTGTTAGCTCATTAAAATAGTAATTTTTTGTTATTGTTTATTTTTTTAACAATGCATGAAGCTCTTCTACTGTGCCTGGAGAAGAACTCTGTATAATCCATAGAAAACCACAGATTTTACCCAAAAGGAGTTTCCATTGCAAAGCAGGCAAAATAGAACGCACATAGGCAAAATCCACTGCATACAAATTGAATCAAGATCTGCATGAGTGAATGGAAAGGATTGGCACAATTCAGATTGGGGAAAATCCACCTTCACTTAACTATAATAAAAATTACAGTGCTTTAGTATTACAAAGAGTTTTCAATAGTATTACTTTATTTGCATTTCACAAGGCAATGGTATGGTCATCCCTATTCCCAATTCAGGTCAGCTAAGTGGTTTTTCTAAGGTCATGATCTGCAGTGGAGAGAATTTGGGAAACGCTCGGGACAATTATTTGACTACGCCAAGAAAATGACAGTCAGGATTTTTCCGCCTGAATTGTTAGCACAGGAGGTGGTCATTGTGATGCTGGGTTTTTGAGTTGAGGTCAGATTCTCTGCTCCCGCTGGCAAATGGAGTCTGGGCCACTACAGATTCCAGCAGCCAAAATGCCTGCTTCTGCATCTAGTGTTTGCAGCTATTCCAAGCTAAAACTGGGAATTTGGGCTGGCTGCAGGTTTCTGAGGTCAAAACAGTGTTAGCAACTCCCCAGCTAAAAGCTGGGTGTTGCAGCTCTTGGTGTGGTGGAAATTCACCCCGGGAATTTGGCACTAATCTTCTGGGTCCTTGTCTCATGAATTTGAAGAATAAAATCCATGGACAACCACGGAAGGGGGAGTATTTATTTAAGGAAGGAGAGCAGAGACTCCGCAGAGAGGGGTACCTGGAAGCAGGGCACCATCTAATGGAGGTTAGGCCAGGGGTTATATTGATTTGGGGTATGAGCATAATTAACAATCATGCAAAGCAGACATTGAGAAATGCATCCACATCATTGATTGAACCCTATGCAAAGCAGGCATTGAAACTTAGTACCAAAGCCATTGGTTAAAATCTTCGCAAAACAGGTAGCAATTCTTTCCAAGTACCCATCTGTGGGAACTTAGTTTTCCCCCTCAGGGACAAAGGAATTGCTCCCACAGGTGAGTTTCATGGTCATTTGCATATGAAGACCCTGAGTGTGCCCTGTCAACTGCTCTCTTCCTGCTAGCTCTTAGACAGGGCCCTTTGTCCTGACTACCTAGCCATTTTACTGTCTCTCCTAAAACTGTCTCTCAATTGCACAAATAAAAATACATGCTCTGAAATGCCTTTACCTTTGACTCTCTCTGGGCCTAAGTGGAATGAGATTATGCCACAGGTGTCTGTCCAAACACATTGTCACTTTCTCAAAGAGGTGGGAGAGGACAGGTGGGCAAGGGAGACTCCATAAGGGCTGCTTGAAGAAGGCAGAGAGATCAGAGGTAAGCAAAGTGGGTTCCCCGACCTTTCCCTTCCACAGTGGAGATGTCTGTTTCTCCCCTGATGTGGCGCTTTTCCTCACTAAATCGCCATGCTGGGCACGTGGTGACAACACAGAAGAGTTTTCCACAAATTTGAGTTTAAAGGGGCTAATACTGGATGTTAAATCGTTAACTTAAATCATTCTTTACAAGACATTTTTACAATTTTAAGTCATTTTCCCAACTAGAGCTGCATAGCAAATTAATTACCGCATTAGTAGTTCATCGGTGACTCGGGTAAACAGTGTTTTGACTCAAAACAAATACGCGCGACTGTGCGGCAAATGTTTGCTCACGTATTTTGAAGCCATTAAAAAGTACTTGTAATTTCAGAGAGAAAAACATTCTTAGCAATTTCCTTTCCTGCCTCATTTTCTCTTGGAAAGTTATAATATATTGGATGATGTATCACAGTTGCTTATGTGCGCTGGCAAGCATAATTAAGGACTTTTCAGAAGTTGAACTGAGCCACAACTATGCACATATTTTTATGTGTACATACTGAGAAGAAACAGGGACTGTTTCCATCCCAAATACCTGAAAATCTGAAAGTTAAAAATTCCATGATAGATTAGCATACAATAAAAGTTGTACACTTTGTATTTAGTTATGCTTGTTCCAGAAACATTCTTGCTTAACTTTTTAAAATAAACTGCTAATCTAAAAAAAAAAAATGCAGAGACTGGAGCGGTGGCTTAACAGTTGGAGCACTTGTGTGGCATACTCAAGGACCCAGGTTCAAATCCCAGTACCACATACACGACCAGGTGTAGGAGAAACAGGCCAGATGAAAAAATAAATTAAAAAATTGACTCTCTATCCCCTCCTCTCTCTTTAAAAAAATTATAAAAATTAAAAATAATGTGAATTAAAGGGAATATACTTTAGCAAGATAGCTCAAACTAAAGTGGTATCATTTTGATAAAAATGTTCCCTGTATTATCCAACAAGAAGTATGCTAAACTTAAATTCCATGTGAATCATCTAAATTGGTTTTATATGCAATTTAAGTTTCTTTCTAAACATAATGCTTAGTGCATACCTGAGAGTTTAAAATATTCATGTATATGAAGGTTTTTGTAAGAAATATATTTATATCTCCTTCTGTGCAAACCATTTGTTTTTCCAAGCCCAAAGTTGGCATAGCGGGTTCCATAAGCTCAAGGATAGTCTTGAAACAAGGGATATATTAAAAATCAGGTCTGAGCCCCCAAATAGATGCTCTATAGCTGCTATATCTCTGCAGAGAATAAGGTCACACATATGCACACACATGTATGTGATACCAAGGTAGACAGCATACAAACGTATCGAAAGAGGCCTGAAATCCAAAACAAAATAAAATGAAAACACCCAATGTCTATTATTAATGTAATATGTAAACTGTGCTATACACATATGATGGAATACTAAACAGTAATGACAGGGTATGAGCCATCCTTACAACATGGATGAGTGTCACAACCACAATATTTAAGCAAAAGAAGCCAGACATGCAAGAAGCATCAAGCATTGCTTCATTTCTGGGATATTTAAAAGGAAGCATAAACTCTGGTGTTGGAACATTTTTGGGGAGGGGATAATGAACAAAGTCCTTGTCTCCCTATATAGATGAACAAAGTATCTTCTATGTCTCCCTATATAGATGAACAAAGACTTCTACGTAGTCTGGTTTCACTTTCTGAAAAATTGATCTACCTATACACTTATATATACACTTTCTATCTATAAATTATACATTAATAAAAAGCCTACTTAAAAAATAAAAATAAAATATACCACTAAGATACTTAGCTCACGTCCAAGCACATTGACCCAAAGTATGACCCAGATGTAAGCTTGCCTTCATGCCCTCAGTAGGGGAGCAGAGTCCTCAGTCTCAGAGACTCAAAGCAGTGGGCACTTGCCTTGCAAGAAGAATCCTCATCTTCTCAGACTTTAGGCTAAACAAAACTTCTTACTGTAAAAGACAGGGAGAGCCTTTGGCCTCCAGGAGCTAAATCACCCTAGTATGCTTTTATTCAGCTTAGCCATAACCCAGTCATGCAGAACCAGGGATTCCAAAGAGACCGTCCATGGTTCTAGGATGAAATATCTGCCAAAAATGTAGACAGCCTCACACCCTAGAAGACAGCACGTCAGCTTCTGACACAGCAACCTGGCGGAAAAGAGCGTGTTCTCAAACTGCCTCTCGGCATCACCCAAATTTGAGATGATGTTTGCAAAAGTACTTTTTACAGCTGTTCTGCCAGAATTAGGAAAGGGAAACTTTTATTTGATCTGAGCTTTCTGCAAGAAATACACCAAAGCCAGTGCACCCTAGCATGATTCCTCTTGAGGAATGCAAGCTCTGCTGTTGTCCCCCAGATACCATCATTCCAGAACGTCCCTGAGAAGCAGGACAGGGAAGCTTCCAGATGAGAAAATAAATCTCATTGCTGAAATTGGGGGTCGGGGAGGGGCAGGTGCCGCTATGAGTGTTAACAACCAGAAATGGCCATAAATCTCCTCTCATTCAGCAGGAACAAGAGGGAGAATGAAAACCACTTCCCATCATCTTACCTTCCTGAGGAATGGGGCATGTAACACTTTCTCTGAGTAGAGGCAAGGAAGGTTGAGGGTTGTGAGAGAATTTGTAACTCTCCTGCCTTTCTGTGCTTGTGTGTTCACTGCCCCAGTGAGAAACATTTTTATCAAGCCCGATATCATTCACCATAATTACAATCACAACCCTCTGGTCTCAAGGAAGAACACTGGATCTATAATCTTCAGTTTTTCTTCTAACCCCATCACTTACTATGAACATCATCTTCAGCTAATCACTTAACCTTTCGGGGCTGCAAATCCTTTGCCAACAGAAATTGCCTTCATGATTCATATATTCAGAGGAGCAGGATGAAGACTGGCTGTATACTGCTTTGAGCATTCACAAGCTGAAGGGACTCTGAATGGGAATGCCAGCCTTACATGCTGGGCTTTCCTTCCCATGGATAAGCCCTGCCCAGCTGGGCCATGGTGGCGGGGTCCTGCCCTCTGCAGGCGTATCATCTCAGAGTCCAGGAGAGGGTGGGTCCAATCTCCTTTCCTTTTGAATCAGTGGCCTCTAGCTGCTACCCAAGGTATTTTCCCTTTCCTTCATCGAAGAATCTTGAATGATACCCTATTAGAAAGATCTAGTTTCAAGGAAATGATCAGTGTTCAATCATGAAAAAGATAAATTTTATTATGTGTTCTCATCATTTTGGGGGGTAAGGAAGAACAGTTGAATTCATTGACAATTTAGAAAGATGAACATACTTCCTTCTAAAGTGTCAGAAGTTAGAGCACACAGAAGACCAAGGCAAAATAAAGGGAGCACTGTTGAGATTATAATCCAAGCCGACTGCGACAATGCAACTTGATTTCACCTCAAAGGGCAATTTACATTCACACTTTAAGAAGCACATCTGGGGTGAAAGTGAGCTACACCTCTAGGTCAAGCTCCTCCCGCACTTCTGCAATGCCAGTGTTGTATCGAGAAGACTAGCATGTCTTTTAGTCAAGCATGTAATCACATATTTCCAGATGAGAAGCACAAAAAAATGATTAAAGCTCTGGGAAATTGGATCAAGAGAGAGAGAGAGAGAGAGAGTAATGGAACTGGGTTCGCATATACTCAAGAAGACTGCTGAGAGGAGAGGGTTCTCAACCTCCCTGTGGGTGAAGGAATGCAAGCAAACAGAAAGCCTGAGAATTAACTGAAGCCAAAAGCAAGGACATTAAAGAACAATCAGATATACTTTACTCCCATTGAATGAGATTTTTAAATCTCTGAGTTGTTACGTTCCAGCCATCCTCAGAACCATACCTAATACAAGCGAGATCTTGGGGTCTGTCAGGAAACTTTGGAGCAAAGGTACCCTTGGTTTCCTTTCTGCTTTGGTTCAGTTTGCAGCAGAAAGATTGTCCCAAGGACTTTAGGGACACATCTCAGAAGTAAAGTTTATGACCTTGACTACCATTAAGCTCAACAAGATGACAGTAATCTGATCAGAAACAGCAACCCTGAGCACAGCCTGCTCAGATGTCAGCCAAATATTGCCATAGGTCTACATCACTTTTCAAATCACAGACTGCTTGAGCACATCAGCTCCATAAAATAACTTCCTTAGCATGACGCATGACTTTCCTCTTTCTGTAAATGATATCACCTTTGTTCAGTCACCCAGGCGTGATAACTCACTCAGAGTCATTTAAGTCTCATGTCTCCCTCACTCCTCTGGCAATCTGCCTGTTAAATTTTCCCTGTCTTTCTCATCTATCCCTTCCTTTCCATTCCCAAGGCAAAAATCCTAATTCAGGCCCTCATTAGCACACATCAAGGTTAAAAAAAAAAATATATATATATATATATAGAGAGAGAGAGAGAGAGACTATTTAATTCCTATCCCCTAAAATCAAGTTCTTTCTCAAGAGTGTTTCTCAAAGGGAATCAAAGATCATCTCCAAAGAAATCATCAAGGATCTTGTTAAAAATGAACAGTTCCAAGGCCCCAGGCTTCTGACTGGGGTCAACACTTAGGAAATCTGATTTTTTAACAAGCCCTTCCCATGTGACACTTGTATACTCTAAAGTTTTAGAAACGCTTTTCTGCCAATTCAGTCTACCTGGGGATTATTCGCTCATTTATTCAATAACACCTGCCAGGAACAGTTCCTCTTTTCATCGAGCCATTGTATTTATTTAAAAGGTCTTAAGTGTTTTCATTAGTGACAGAAAGAATAAATAAAATGTGATGGATTCATACAATGGAATACTATACAGCAATAAAAGAGCCAACTGCTGCTATACACCACAACGAAGGAAACAAAATGAGCAAAGGAACTGGACATGAAATAGTACAGACGGTTTGATTTTTTTCTGTGATGTTTAAAAACAGACTATGGTGACAGTTCTGAACACAGTGGTTATTTCTGAGGTATAATATTGCATGGGTAGAGACACCTTCTGGAGTATTAGAATTGTTCTATGGTTTAAGCCAGAGACCTTTACCTGTGTATGTGTGTGCACGCTTGTGTGTACATAAAAAGTAATAGAAGATTGTATGCTTTGCTGTATATAAACTATATCTCAACTAAGGTAATAGAAATAAATAAATGTACTTACAGTCTTCTGGAAGGAGGGAGAGAGATAAAAACTGCTGACTGGTAGAGTCCAAGCTCCTTAGCATACCTTTTAAGACACTCCACCGTCTGTCAATGGCCTAATCTTTCAAACTAAAGTCCTGCCACTTGTCTAATCAGATGTACCCACTTGTGTGAATTTTCCTGAAAAGAACTCATGGTTTCTTATCTTCCTCTTCTCCTTCTCCTTTTTCCTCCACAATCATGCTTACCCACCAAGAATATAATTCTTTGTACATCCAAATTTTAACCATACTGGAATGCCCAATTCTACTTTCTTCTCGTGACTTCTTTCCCACCACTTGTGTGTTGAATTATGTTCCCCAAAAAGATATGCTAAAGTTCTAACTACTGGTGCCTTGTTTGGAATTAGGGTCTTTGCAAATGTAATTGGTTAAATTTTGGTGATACTGAATTAGGGTGGGTGCTAAATCCAACAGCAAGGAGCAGCACAGACACACAGAGAGCAGAACACCATGAAAGACAGACGAGGAGATCGGAGTGACGCGCCCACAAGCCAAGGGATATCAAAAGCCGGCCACTAGCACAAGCCAGAAGAGAGGCAGGCAAAGATTCTCCTCTAGAGAAACCTGCAGCACCCTGATTTTGGACTTCCAGCCTCTAGAAGTGTGAAAGAATACATTTCTGTTGTTTTAACTGCCCAGTTTGTGATAATTCTTTACAGCAGCCCTAGAAAACACCATTCCTATCTAAAGTCACTTCTCTTACTTCTTGACTTTTACAGCTCCAAAATTCTAAACAACTCACTAAGCCCCTGTGGGAGCCACCCTCCTGCGTGTCCCCCAGTAATTCCCACCCCAGGATACCAATGCCTTTAGAGGCCCCTCCCACATTGATAGGACCGATCTGTGTTAGAAGTAGCACATTATGTAAGTGACATACTGCTTCTTAGGATAGCTATAAAATAAAAAATAAGTGCAGCTTCTACCCTCTTTTCCTGGACCATTTGCTCTAGAGGAAGCCAAGTGTCATGTCACTAGCACGTTTTGGAAAGCCTGTGAAGTTCACTGGTGAGGAACTGAGGCCTCCTGCCAACAGCCACATGAGTGAGTCAACTCCAACCCCAGCCAATCCTGGAGTCCTGGCTGATTTTTGAACCAGTACCACTGAGCTAAACACTCTGGATTCCAGGGTCACAGCAACTGTGGGAGATAATAAAGATCTATTGTTTTAACACTAGGTTAGGGTTAAGTATTTTGGTAGCAATAAATAAATGATACAACTGCTATTATTGTGCACTGCCTCATATTTCTTAACTTTTCTTGGAAAGAGGTGGACTTCTCAACTAGATTGTAAACTATCATTATAGTTTGAAGGGAGAGATGATTTCTTTTGTCTCTTTGCATCTATAACTATGCCCAACAATTTGTTTTGCATATGAATGTGCCTTCCGAACCCATGTGAGTGAACGATTGAGCAGTGTATCCTGGTAAATAAACTTATAGAATATCGTGTTGAACCAACAAGCACATCTCTTCTTTTAAGAATCAAATTAATGGGACCTTCTCTTGCAGCAAACCATTTGAGAAAAGCTGCATCGAAGGCATTTTGAAGCCACTCTTCTTTCTCTCCTACCCATGTCCCTGCCTCTCTGGTGTTGCTTGTTGGCTTCCGAAATGTAGGTCACCTCCAGTGGCATGACCTAATTAGGAGATGTAATTTAACAGGCAAAAATAAAAAAATAAATAAATAAAAGAAATCCTCTGAGATGGTGGATTTGAAACAAAGAAAAGCAGTCCTTTCAGTTTATGTTTTTGGCAATCGCTTCTACTAAAGCGATCCCTTTCCAGCCCCAAGCTACACAATTTGTAAAGCACAAAGAAGAAAGGTAGAGACGGATTCAGGAGCAGCTGGAAATGATGAATTTATAATGATCACAGAAGGAGTAAGAGGGAGCTTTACCTCACTGAAGTGGCTCTGTGGGGCTGCTTCTTGGCAGCACACGAGCGAGACTTTGGAGGAAGGAGTATTATTGTGGATTCCAAGTGCCACACACTATAACGAGGGGAAGAGACCTCTTGGCTCATCTAATCCAGCCCCTCCGGAAATTATGTGACACCTGTTGTGCTTGTTATACAATAAAACTCTGTACACAAAGTGTCTGAACAATAGAGGCTTTCCCTTCGTACATTTGGTACTCTTGTTTTAGAAAGGAGAGAAATGGTAAGCAAGCTAAACAGATTTTAAGGGTTCATTACAAAATTAACTTTCAGGGGCTGTCGCTGGGCCATGTTGAATTCAGGCCATCTACTTCACCCCTTCCTCTCGGAGAAGTGATGCTCGGTTCCTGTAAAATCCTTAAGTGCTTTCTGAATCACTCCAGAAACACTTAACTACACTGATCATAATTGAATGCATTATTAATTTTTTCGTTGAAAACTGATATTCCATGTTGATCATTAGATAATTCTACTTATCCATCAACAAAATTCAAAAGCCTGCTCTGTGTATGACCTGCCTGGTGGCTGACATTGATTAAGATGGAAACTATTATAGTGTTCCCATTTTACAGATGCACAGAAGGTATAAGTTTCTCACCCAAAACCAAATAGCTTATGAAAGCCTGAAGCCACCAAGCAAAGCCAAGCAATTTGACTGCAGGAATCGTGTTCTCAACTCCCTGCATGACTTGAACTATAAATCTATGTTCTTTATCTGCTTGGGATCCATGTGCATTTCCTGTGTAGGTAAATTCCTAGTTGCAGGAAAGACCCTCATCGTTTTATCCCTCTTTTCATTACTGCACACCATGGGAGGTGCTGGCTACTGCTCAGAACTGGGGTTCGCACACCAGGAGCTCTCCATGTTGCTGAGCTGGGGATTTTGCCATGACTTCCTGATCCCCACCTCCTCTGAAGAATCACCACTGTAGAATTGAGGAGCTCCACTTCCAGGGTAGCAGCATGAGGAGCTCTGCAGACCCACCCCTCAGTGAAGCTAATGCAAATTATTTTTTAAAACAGCAATTTAAGGTCTCTGGAAATAGCCCTACTGGCATCTAGCAAATGAAGAGATATTCATGAAAATCTACTAAAATTCAATAACAGCTGCAAGAGTTAGTGGTATGTCAATCAAGACCTAAGTCCTCCCCTCTCCCAGCTGCTGCAGACATCAGGGTCCTTCTCCCTCCAACTGCCAGTCAGAGGGCTGTTTTTCTGAGATGAGCTAGGATGTGAGCATTTCTCATCTTTTACCCAGCTACCTGTTCCTGAGGCTAAGTTCTAGAGGTGGTAATTCTCTTCTTTTGCCCAGCCCCCACGCATGTGCTCTTGGGGAATGGTGCTGTTGAGAACATTGGGAGGCCAAGTACATCTGTCTTGGCTTGCAAATCTGGGTTTCCATGACAACAGAGGCAAACTGAGGAGACCTGGGGCTGCCACCCTCTGTATGCACTGAGCATTCGGCTTCTAAAGTGAGGGTGTCACTCAAAGAGAAACTACATTGTCACTATCCGCAGCACCAGAACAGTGGTTTATAGGTTTGCGTAGGAAGAGAAACAGGCTATGGGACAGGAAGCTCCAAATTTCTCCCCAAAGGAACTGACTTCGTTTACAACGGGCTGTGATGTTTATGAGAGCTCTCAAAAACAGTGGAAGTTGTGGGCAAAGGCAGTTGGCAGGAGATTGAGAGCAACACTAGAAGTAAAGACGAAGCTGTAGGATGGCTAGCTTGCTGGAGAGAAACAGGGAAAGAGGCATCGTACCCTCCCGGAGAAGAATAAACTGCAAATACCCCACTTGAGGACTTTCCCTTCAAAGAAACCCAAGTCTTACTGGCTGAGACTGTGAAGCAACCTAGGCCCAGGGCATTGTTGAAAACAACAGGGCAATTGCGTGCTAATTAATTGAATTTAACAGCTGCATGTGGGTCAAGGAAAGATAAATAGTCAAAAACAGTCATTCCAGCCTGACTGGGTATACCAAAAAATACACCCCTGAGCAGCACTAACAGAGACTTCATTGCCTGAGGAGGATCAGACAGAGGGAACCCACTCCCTGACTGTGAAAAGAATCCAGGCACTCACCCAGTCTTACCTAAACAAAGAAGCAAATAATAATTCTTAGAGAGACCTGTACTCAGAGATGTTACAGTGTATTGCCTAAAATGTACAAATTCTAACAGCAAGTACAAAAGATATGCAAAGAAATAGCAAAAATATAACCTGGGAAAAAATAAGCAACAGAAATTAACTATGAGAGTGATGAGATGTCATTTAGAGTGGACACAGATTTCAAAGTAGCAATTATAAAAATACTGTAAAAATTAAAGGAAACCTTGGTTAAAGAATTAAAGGTAGGTAAGATGACAATGTTGCATCAAATAGAGAATAGTAATAAGGTGGTAAAAGTCACATACCTACATACAAAACTAAAGGAAATGCTGGAGTTGATTATTGTATTAACTAAAAGGGAAAATTCACTAGAAGTGTTTAGTAGTAGACTGGAGCTGACAGAAGAATGATAGGATTTATACAATCTAGAAAAAGGGGAAGAAAAGAATAAAGAAAGACAGAGCCTCAAAGAACACGGAACATCGTTATGTGCACCAACATAATCATAATGAAAATTCCAGAAGGAGAGAAGAGAAAAAGGCACAAAATATATGCGAAAATGGTTAAAAAATGCCCACTAATCTATTCATCCAGAAAGTTCAGTGAACTCCAAGTAGAATAAAAAACAGAAATCCACAATTTTTTTTAAAGAGTGGGACAGTGAGAGAGAGAAAGAGAGAAAGAGAAAGAGAATCAATTTTATTTATTTTTCATGTGGCTTTCATTGCTCCAACGCTTTATTGTGTACCTGGTGCTGGGGTCCAAGCCCACATCCTCATGCCAGGCAAGCACCGTAACTACTGAGCCACTGCTCCAGCCCTGAAATCCACAAATTGTAAGAATGCTGAAAGCTGAAGACTAGGAGAAGTCTTGAAGGTAACAAAAAAAAAAAAAAAAAAAAAAAAAAAAAAAAAAAAAAAAAAAAAAAAAAAAAAAAAAAAAAAGGAGAAATGACTCATCATTTACAAGAAACCCCAAATAACATTAGCAGCTCAATTCTCAATAGAACCCATGGAGGCTAGAAGACAGTGAGATAACATTCAAAGAATTCATAAGCCAGGAACTCTACAAAGCCAACTTTCAAAAATGGAGGCAAAAATAAAGATATTCCAAAATAAACAAAAATCGAGAGAACTCCTGCTAGCAGAACTGCCTTACAAGTATGACTAAAGACATTTCTTTAGGCTGAGAGCACAATGACCACAGATGGTAATTCAAATCCACACTAGAAAATAAACTCTGGCATGTTTCTTATCCTTTCTTCTCATAACTGATTTGAAATGCAGTTCTACAAAATAATATGAATATAATGTATTGTTGGGCTGATAGCATATAGAAAAGTGATATATTTGCCAATAACAACACAAAGGAGCTGGGCAGGAAGAAAGTTTATTGGTCTAAGAAAATGACTCTACATGGTAACTGGGACTCATAGAAGCAAATGAAGAGAACCAGAAATGATAAATAAGATTACTATCACAAGGGCTGGAGTGGTGGCTCAGCAGTTATGCACTTGCCCCACATGCACAAGTCTGTGAATTCAAACCCCAGCACCAAGTACAGAGCAACTAAAAGCCATATAAAAAACTAAAATAAAATTGTTTCTCTCTCTCTCTCAGTCCCTCTCTCTCTAAAAAAAAAAGAAATACTATAACAAAAGCTAAAACTATATATTTGTTTTCCTTTCTTCTTTTAATTTTTAAAAAATACATAAAATTATATGCAGTAACATATGACAGTATATTGTTGGATTTGTAACATTTGCAATACATAAAAATAATACCCACAGTGGGAGGAAGGGAATGTAGTTATATAGGAGTAACATTTCTATACTTTTCTGGAATTAGTATAAATCTGAAGTCCTTCCTGATTAGTTAAGATGTATATGGTCTGTAGAACAACCACTAAGATAGTAACTGGAAAATATATAATTAAAAAAACAGAAATATTGGATATATGATGTTATAAATTTGTCAAAACCCATAGAACTATACAACTATAGACTTTAGTTAATAATATCAATATTGATTCATAAATAATTGTAAATGGACCCAGTAATGCCAGATATTTTTAGAAATAGAAAATGCAGTGGGCTATATAGCAACTTTTTTTACTTTTTGCACAACTTTTCTGTAAAAGTCACTTTTTCTGTAATTTTCTGTTAAAATTGCTCTAAAAAATAAAGTCCATTTTAATAAGACCTAAAAATCCCTGGTGAACGATTTTTTTAAAATTGTTGAAGGTAAAATTGCTTATTGGAAACATTCAGGTAAAGCAAAAGAAAGCAGAAAAGGAGGAAGAGGAGAATGAAAAAGGCATGAAACAGAAGACTGAAAATGGCTGATGTCATTCCAACTATGTCAACATTAACATTAAATACAAATGGATTAGATGATCTAATTAAAAATCAGAGACTGTCATACTGGGTAAAGGAAACTCTAACTTTATGCCATCCATAGAAGACTCACTTTATATTCAAAGATTGAATACACTGACAGTGAAAGAATGGGAAATCATCATGGAATAGTAAACACAAGAAAGCTGGAGTTGCTATACTGATATCAGAAAAGACAGACTGTAAAATAAAAAGTGTTACTAGAAACAGAAAAGGACATTTTGTAATGATATAACCCATCAGGAAGATACAACAATTGTATACATGCACCCAACAGCACAGCACCAAATATATGGTACCAAGCTGGCAGACTTGAAGGGGAAAATAGACAATTCAACAACAATGATCAGAGTCTCAAGCACCCACTCTCAGTAATGGATAAAAAACTAGGCAGAAGATGCACAAGAAAATATAAAAGTTCAAGAACACTATGCACTGAGCAGACCTGATAGACATCTATGTATCTCTTCATCCAACAACAGAGGAATATAGATTCTCCCCAAATACTTACAGAAAGTGGATCATAACTTTATAAATTATTTTTTGAAATTCATCTACATTCTACAAAATAGCTGACCAGTACTCCTCAAAACTTCCAAAGTCAACAAAAATAATAGAAGTCTGAGAACCTTTGACAGTCTAGGGAAGGCTAAGAATACACAATGATCAAATGCAGTGAAGGATCCTGGATAGGCCGCTACAGTGGGAAAGAGGCATTGGGGAAGACCCGTGGACTACGTACAAAAAGCGGCAGTTTTCATTAATGCTGTGTGCCGATGTTGGCTCTTCACTTGCGACAAATGTACCCTAGCAGTACAAAATGTTAACAACAGGGGAAAGTGGATTAGGGATATACAGAAACTGCGTTATCTTTGCAAGTGCTCAGTATAACCAAAGTTATTTTTAAATATTTATTCAAATTTGTGAAAAAGGAATCTCTGCCCTTATTCTGTGTTTCCCAATTTCCTTTATTTTTATGAGTTAGTTTTAGATGACTGATTTTACCATGTTGCTCCTTAATGGAGAGGTCCATGACAGCTGCTAGAAAGGACTGGGAGATGAGGGACGCCTATTGAACACAATTAAAAGGGGAGAAAGGAAGTAGGAACAAATGTGTGGCAGAGGCTGGCAGCTAATCGTGGTAGCTAGACAAAGTGGATCCTTGCCAGCAAACATTTAGGAAGTTAGCAAAGAGCAACTTGAAGAGGGAGGGGATGGCGGGCTGATGGAGAGGATGCTGGGCATGAAGTGAGCTCCTTAGAAGTTGTCTGTGCAGAAAACCCCGATGGAATAAAGCAAGCACAGGAATCTTTAATGCCCTCTCCATGTCCTACAGATACAATTCCTTACCATTGTCCACTCCTCACAAAACATGGAGGGACTACGGATGATGGTGCCTTTCCTCCTGGTACTTCCCACTGGACTAGGGTCCTACCCAGCACAAGGACTTTGTGAAATGTTGTTTAGGACGTAGCCTTGTAAGGATCACTTATAAACATTGATTCCATTGCCAAAACAAGCAAATGAGCAGGATGTAGGGTTCTCGTAAAAATAGCACAATGAGAATCTGATCAGAATATAGAAAGGAAATCACTTAGCAGACATTTACTGGGCATTTACTACAAATCATGTCCTAAATCAAAGGCTAGGGATGGAAGATAAATGCACTTTTTACTGGCCTCTGAGAACTCAATCAAGGTGAGTCTGTATGGGAGGAAAGGAAGTGAGGGGGGCAGCGAAGGAAAAAGGAAAAATCACAACAGGATGCTAAAGGGCTGGAAATAGAAATCTATACCAATCTCTGGCCCCTTCTGTAGCTCAAGACAGAAGAAAACCCACCCAAGGAGGGACTGAGTGCAGAGAAGAAACAAGAAGCAATAACCCCAGCCCACCCTCAGCAAACACGCAGGAACCTGACATGAGGTCATCTGCTCCCAGCTCTCCTCAGAGGTGAATGCTTAATCCCCATTTCCCAGATTTTAAAATGAGTTGAGAGAGGTTAAGTGACTTGTCCAAGGACACAGATAAGAAATATTGGAACTCAGCAACACTTTCTCCTAAGCCATGACCATAAAGTCTGCAAAATTCTGCCTGGACAAAGGGATGAGAGCTAAAAATAAATTGATTATTTTTTCATCTTAAAATAAAAGTTTGCACGAGTTTCAAAGAAAAAAGCAAATCAAGATCTAAGTCCTCTCACCTTAAGTCCATCCTTACCCAACAGGGTTAGGCCTCCACCTGAGAAAGGCTAATGGAAACAAGAAGAGAGAGAGCAAATGCTCAAGAGTTCCCCAAGCTCCAGGGAGCGCCTGCTGTTCGGCAGGGGAGGGGAAAGGGGGCTCTGCTCCAAGTTAGCCCTTCCTATGCCAAGACTATTGATCTGGTATGACAGTGACCCAGCAAAATGTATTAAAAATAACTGCTCAGAGTCATATGGCTTCAGAATAACACGTGCACCCAGCTAGTGTACATTTTAATATGAGTGGAGGAGCACAAAGAACAGTGAGAGAGAATGGGGGAAATGACGTTGAACAATTGCAAAGAGGCAGAGCTGTTCATCTGCTGAAGCTAAGAGATCGCAGCTCCCTTTTAGCCTTTTAGCCACATCACTGCACGGTTCTTCCTGGTAGAGGCATAAATGCATGCTTATGGCTTCTGAACGTATTATACACAATACGTAGAAGCAACCTCATTTACAGTAAAGTATGGAAACTTCTCAGTCATATTCTGAGTTCAGAAGTATTATAGTCAAAGAAGAGTAAGTGTGGCACCCACAACACATTCCAAGAGTTCCCGTAGAGTCTGGAATTGCCCAGATGCTGGGGGAACGATCAGGACCTTTTCAACCCATATGCTCAATTTCCAGACCCCAAATCTCCCAATTTTATCTCATGCCCCCATTCAAAGATCAAAACTAACTCTCCCATTTGTCACTTTTGCCTGGTGCTAATGCGGCTTCACATTCAGTTAATCTGAATATTTTTAAGAAATTATATATGGGGTGTGAATATCTTTGTATAGCTGGAACCCACTTGAAGAATCCTTTTATAAAGTGACGTTTTTTTACACTTGCCAATAAGAACTTCATGATAGATTTTCTTTCTTAAAAGCCTCCCTTCATTATGCATTCTGAATTAGAAAACTAAAATTTTGTACAATCACACATGATCCATAAATTGTGTCCTGAACCCATAGTGAAGTGGGATGTGGGGCAGTGGGATTGGATTTACAGGGAAGACATTATCTGGGGATCTATCTAGTTTTCACTACAGATGATAATAGCATGGTTCCCAGTTTTTCCCAGACTTTCTTCCACCCACAATTATCAGTTCTGGATTCAGTTGTAGTGAAAAAAAAATATAGAAGGTTAGTGCCAAACTAGTATGCATTTCATCTGACTTTATTATTTTGCTTTGAAGAATCCAAAGTCTAAAATCTTAAGTGTCTTCTTCAAGATCATGTAGCTTTGCAAGTTTGATAAACATTTCCAGAATCATAAACATTTTAAAACTTGAGTCCAGCCTTGGTAACCCAATCCACTGAGGACATGAATTTCCTCTCATTTTCAGGTTAAGAAGGAAACACATTGGAAACTGTTAGATTAGGATGTCAAGGGTCAATACAGGACTGGTGAGAATTTAAGTTGTTAGAAATTAGAAGCCCCTTCAAGAAACGTAATGCTAAACTACAAATAAAATTAGATATGTAAAGAGAAAATATTTATTTAGAATGAGAAAATGAAGCACAATTTAAAAAAAACTATGGATAAACATCACATACATAAAAAATAAATAGCACATACCTCAGAAATGCAGAAAAAATAATGCAATGTTTTTATTAACCCGCTTCTGACCCACCTCTCTAATACTTGTTCCTGATATTTTGGCTGTATGCTTATTGTTGACTTCTTCATGTGCAATGATTTTGCAATATATTTACCATCAGGGAAATAGAATGAAGATTCAGTCTTTCCTCTAGCATAATTAATCAAAATTTGCCTTTTATTATTGATAGTTTAGAAAATGTTTTTGTTAGTCCCAGAACTCATTAGTGGTTTTGTCATGTAAACCATTAGGATGGCTGTCAAATCCGGAAAAACATTTATCAAGTCTCTCTTATGTATGTGAGGCATAAGATTTTGGAAGACTGTTTCTACAAAGTAGCTTCTGGTTCTGTATATTTGAACTACTGATTCTGCCTGAATATCCACAGACTTCCAATCTCATGGATCTTGTTGAGATGCTATAAGAACCACCCCCACTTTAAACCCAGGCAAGAGGGAGCCTGGTTACAGTGCTAAATTCCTCTCTTCTTCCCTGATGTCCCTCTAAATCAAGAAGTCTGTGGGATAGAAGACATGTCTACCCAAAGCTCATTGTCCCTACTTCTAGATTTTGTTCACATACACAGGACTTTAGAATTCCGTGTTCAAACAGAGGCTACTTGGGTCTCTTCCTGATATCTGTGCTCCCAAGGGAAAACCTTATGCTCAGTGTGAGCATTTCTTGGCCAATCTCACAGCTATGAACAGAGCCCAGGTGAACGAGGGGCCCTAAAGTTTATATTCCACTGCAGCTAATCCACCTCTACTGGCGCCCAGAGGCACCACAGTAAAACCTTTTTCATCCTGGACCCCAAGCAAATCTGGGCGGCGCCCCGGGTTTGGGACACCTCCAGAGGCACAGGTCGTGAACATCTTGCCACTGCTTTGGCAGAGGAAGCAGTTAGACAGAGTTCAAAGACATAGAAATGCTCCTGCCTCTGAAAACAGAGAGCTCTTCCTGGATCATTGATGTCAAGAGACACCCTACGTGTCTGTCCTCCTGAGCACTCCTGCCCCATTGCCATACGGTGACCGCAACGTATCTGGCAGAAGTTGCATCTTTATCTTCAACCTAACACTTCCATAGTTTCTTCCTCCTTCTTCACTTCAGAAGATGGCACACCTGTCAGTCTCTTCTCAACAACACCAGCAAGGTGACCCTTTGTGGCCACAGTTATTGGAGGCCAAACTTCTCTTCACACATGAAGCATTAAAACAAAGGTGGTGGAGTGTGACATAGCAGAGGACAAGGACTGTCCACCCAGTCTAAAATGAGAAGATTTTTTTAAAGACAAAACAGGGGGTCTCCTCACCAAGAACTGGTTTCCTAAGCAACACCATCTTGCTGTCCATCCCAACTGCCCTGCTAATCCTCCAGCTCTGCTCTACTCAGACTATCACCTGCCCAGAGGTCACCATCATCCCCCTATGCAGAACGAATCCTCCTCATGAAATCTCCTGGGAAATCCTTGGCAAACCAACAGAATGGCCTGGACTTTTTCCAGAGTCCACCCCTCGGGCCACACCCTCCTCTCCAAAGCCCTCAGGAGCTCCAGGCTCTCTGAGATCCAACTTTCAGGCACTTTAATTCACACAGTATGAGAGCAATAAGATCCCCTGCTTTAAGGTACGGATCTTTAAACAACACAAAGTCTGAAGGAAAAGATTCAAAATCTCTGAGCTTTAGTAAAATAGCTAATAAATGTAAAGAAAAAACCTTTCCGGTATCTTAAAATATTACAGTGCATTTAATCCTCAGTCTCCCTGTAGTGGGAAGAAATAAAGGTACCAAGAGCTTTTGGAGGAGTTAACCAGGGTTAAGTGGGGACCTGGGAGGGGGTAGGTGACCTGTCCTTCAAAGTCAGAAGACTAGGAATAGGTGGCAGGGACAGGCTGACACTGTCATGAATTCTGTCTTGCTGGCTTTTCTACACACACACACACACACACACACACACACACACACCACAAATGCATTGGGTGCGGGGAGCTGTTGCCAGCATCAGCTCTAAGTCTAAGCCTCTTATTTGTATTCCCTGCACCTTGAGGGACAGCCAAGTGAGGGGAGGGGGTTGGGAGGCTCATCTAGAAGGAGAAGGACAAATTTAAAAAGAAAGATTTACGAGGCCATGAAGATGTTTCTCCCAGACTCCTGAGTGCAGGAGTATGACTTATTTATTTTATTTTCATTTGTAACCAAAACCTTCCCCGGACTCCCATTGGCCCCAGCTGGGAGGGGAGAGAGGGCTGGTCCATCAGGCGTTGATCACTGGGCCAACAGGAGACAGTGTGGCGTGATGCTGACGCAGCCCACTGACAAGCCCGAGAGGCCCAGGGGAGCAGCTCTGAGCCAGCCAGAGCCAGGCAGGTAGAGAGCAGCAGGGGAATTGCGACAAGGCGCCCGGCTGGTGGGGGCTGGCTGGAGAGGCAGCTGGGCCGAGAGAGGTGCAGAAACCCGCTGTTTACCCACTCCCTTATGAGCCTCTCCACCACGTGAATTTCCTCTCTCCCTCTCCCCATCTCTATTCAGAGAGAAAAACAGAAAGAAGGAGAGAGCAGAAGAATACCCATTAATACCGTCAAATGTCACTTACTGGTCAGCCGCCTTAGTGGACAGATGCTGTACTGGGGTAACCTATTGAATGGAGATCTGCAGAATCAGAAGAAAGAGCAGCCCTCTGAGACACAGGCTGGGGAGTGAAGGGCACGCTTGTGTCACACTGGGGATTTGGGCACTCAAGATGCAAAAGCACAGTGTTGAGCTCAATGACTGCCTGGCTCTTGAACCCCCAGGGGACGCCTCCCAGGAAAAAGAGGAGCTGTGTCCCCAGACAGAGAACCTGGAAGCTGGAAGGGAAAGGAGAGCAAAGCTTCAACCTGTGGGTTACATCCTCAGTCATCTTTAGCACAAGGACCCCTGCATTCAGCCAGATACACCCATTTATTATTTATTTATTTATTTATTTATTTCAGAGCTGAGAACCGAACTCATGGCCTTGCACATGCTAGGCAAGCACTCTGCCACTGAGCTAAATCCCCAACCCCCCATTTATTAAGGATCAGAATTTTTTGCAAAGGTTTCCCATTTAGGAAAATCCATCATCCACCCTTTCTTTCTTTCTTTTTTCTTTTTTTTTTTTTTAAGAGAGTCATTTTTCTTTATCTTTTCCTTCTGGCTTTTGTTTTTCTGACACTCATTTGTGTATGTGGTATTGGGGTTTGAACCTGGGTCCTCATACATACCAAGCAAGCGCTCTACCACCAAGCCGCCTCTTCAATCCCTCGTCCATCCTTTTAATGCAAAATAAACAAACAGAAACAAAATAAAACTTTACTCACAAGATTGTGCTTACCCATCGTGTCCTGTCACTTTTCTGGATAATGTTCAAAACTGTGTGAACCTGCCTCTGACTTTCCCTTACTGCTACTGCACAGAACCACGCAAAGCTCCTACAGTCAATGAAGCAATGCCATAATTCTCACTTCTTAAATGACAGTGCAGCCACTGCTGATCTGATGAATGGAGATTAGTTTGACCCACTGATTGGATTCTCAGTAGCCCTAAACTCACATCTTTCTTGGTCCCGATGACTCATATTCTCTGCCCTACCACCTCCCTATCTGGATAAGAGGTTATATCACTCCCAATCTATAGATGGAACAACAAAATCTGTACTGAGTAAATGTACTTCCTGAGTCTGTCAAGGGAGAGGGTGTGGTCAGGGACATATCGTTGCTGTATCTGAGGGTCTTGTATTACAAGATGCTGTTATGAAGTGATCCTTCACTTTATCACAAGAGTAGACACCACAGAGCTTAATTTCTAGTCCCAACTTGACACCTGCTTGGAATAGAAGTACTTATACCTGGGAATCAGGAGAATGAGTTCTGGACTTCAAATTATCACCTAGTAATTGATTTAATTTCATCACGTACCTGCTTAAAATCCTCCTATGGCTCCCTTTTGCCCTTTCAGGAAAGTCATAACTCCTGATCAAGATTCTGTGTGAGCTTCCTTTTGTCCGTCTTTCTAACCCCATCTCACACCTCTCTCTCTCGGGCTTGCCACTCCCTAGCCGCACCAGCCTTCTTTCTGCTCCTGAAGTCACCCAGGCTTGCTTATGGGCCATTGTCTCTGCACCTGCTCCTCTCCGTCTGTGCGGTCCTAAAAGTGCCTGGAATCTACTCACCATTTGTCCCTCAACAAATACTGGGTTACTCAATGGGCACATTAAACACAACCAAAGGACTACAATAAAACAATAGCGCTGTCCCCCCAAAATTAGACGGGATATAGAATTTGAAATTTGTTATCATTTTTTAAAATCTAAGTAGTCATCATGGGGAAAATAAGACTCTTTCATTTGTTCATCAGTTCATTCATTTAGCAGAAAACTATCACTGTTGGGCTTGATATACTCATGAGTGATGCTGTTTCCATCTGAATTGCATGAGCAGAGAAGGGGAATTAATTTACAGTGTTTAGTGCCTCTAAAGTTCTAACCTAGCCCCGGTGTCAGCTCAGATGCTACCTGTTCAGAAGTGCCTTTCTTGATCATCCTATAGGTCTCCTTGCCCTGCCTCCACTTTCTAACACATAACCCTGTTGGAATGCATTCATGAAATTATCACAACTTTTTAAATTTATGTATTTATTTATGCACGACTTATCTTCCCTTACTAGAACGTAGGCTCCATGAAAGCAAGAACTTTTTCTTAGTCACAACCAGCCCGTTGAACAGTGCTTGGCACAGGGAAGGCACTTGAGAAGTACCTGCTAAACGAATGAATGAATGAGTCAATTAATGAACGTAATCTCAGGCTAGAGATGTAACCTCACTGAGCCTAAAAGTTTTCTCATCTTTAAAGTATAACCAACAGTAACAGTCCTGCCTGCTTCAAGGTGCTGGTGAGAGTCTGAAATAAAGTATGTGTTTAGACCTTGGTTTGCTAGAAAACAGGGGCGATGATTAAATGCTGGGGTTTGACATGGGAGGGGCAATCCCAGGACACTGAGAATGAGGGCAAAATGGGAAAAGAAAAAAAAATAGGAAGAAATGAAAAGATTACCACATGGACTACTGCTTCATGTAAAACCACAAAGGGATACAACCAGCTGCTTGGCAGGAACATCCAGTGGCCCACATGGGACCTCTTGTGTAGGAATTCCACCTTAAAGTAATCCATTGAGAGAGGATGGAACACTGGTCAGGTTCACTCATTGGAGAGCATCGTACTTCCAGTGGCCTCACCCCGCCACCTCTCTCCCTACTCCATTGCAGCCACCCAGTCAACTCCTATGTCCTTCAGCATGGCATTTCTTGCAAGTCTGGAAGTGGCTGGAAGAGTAGGTCTCCTGGCCTGTGGCAGGTTGCTCACAAGTGGTGAAACCCTGCAGCCCACCCCTACCCCAAATCCTTCAGAAGAGGCAGCAGGTAGGGGGGTGGGGTGAGATGACAGAATCTCACAAAGATGGAAATCCGCTGAGGTTGAGAAGATAGCATACGATATTCTTGATCCAATATGAGAAAGCAATTTGAAAACTGTACAGCCGCAAACTATGAAAAGTGATGTTGTTTTATTGGTCTTTTTTTATTCAACTGTATTTCCATCTCATAGTCTCAACATTTGTATAAGTTTGATAAACTTTCAACTACACTGCACAGATGAAGTCTTCCCCATTTCCAGTTATAGTTGGAACAGCACCTCTTTGAAATAAGCCATTTCGCCACCTCATGAAAATCTCTCTGTCCAAAATAGGAAGCCTAAATGTGTTTTGTTAAAGTGGGATGTTGTTCTTGCTATGTTTAGTTTATATTCTGAGAGAAAGCAACAAATATGAGCAATCCCCGTGGGAGACACTGCTCAAGTTAACCCCCTGTCTCTTGATTCTTTTGCAGCATTCCTTTCCTCCAATGTCAACTTTCTTGAGCACATACTTACATTGTGTACACAGTGACCTGATGTAACACAGCTCCAACATGCCACAGACTCCACATGCAGTTACAACGGAGAGATTTCCTATCCTGAAACCTCCATGGGCAATTACACAGCTGGTTGACGTGTGGCCCCCTCAGCAGGTTTTATCTACAAATCCAAGGCCCACACTATTAGGGATCAGTCCAAATTGGGGCCAGCCTGAGATGAGGTCAACCTGAATTGTGAGCTTCATGTGTTTTGGATTTTGATTGCATTCCACAGCCCAGCCAAATGAAATGCCTGTGCACGCACACAGATGTGTGCACACGCGCGCGCACACACACACACACATCATATATAAAATTAATTAAATAAGTAACTGAATGAATGTAATCAGTTCAGAGTACAAGCTAAAAAGTTAAAAGCATAGGCTATGGAAGCGAAGGGTCTGGGTTTAAAGCCAAGCTTTATTGTACACCAGATTGTGTGACATTGGACACTTTGCATAAGCTCTTAGTACCTCTTAGCCCTTTGCCTTTGTTTTTGTTTTTTTAACCTGGAAAATGGGGAAAACAGACAAATGACCTCATAGATTTGTTATGGTGACTACATGATGCCGGGATGTAAGTCTCTTAACCCAGGAGGGTTCCAGTGCACAGCAAGCAGGAAAGAAAGGTAGGCCAAATGATAACTGAGCGCACTCCTAGCTCACCAGCCTGCCCATCCAAACTGCAGGTACTGTTGGCATCACCATCTACCTTCGCTAGCTCAGCCAGACAGTCCTACCCATGCTGAACATCCAATGTAAAATCTTCCTTTAAAACTCTGTAGCTAATGGAAATCTCACCCTGGGCATGGCATTTTATGTCACTTTGCGATACACTTTGTTTTTAAACATGGTAGTGTCTGTTGATTTAAGAATTTTATTGAACGATCTTACTGTTTTTGTGCTCCAGAGGCTTTTTAAAGCAAGGACCACATTTTTAAATCAAGTAGATAAATGTATAGTTGTTGCACTTGAAATAACTGACACACAAACAGTAGGGCTAGAATTTCCACTTGGGCTATTTAATTATTTGCCAAATCGATGGGAGGTTTTTCTAAAACTTTTGGAGACAAACAATGCAGATGGGGGGAGGGATGCACTGCTGAACATCGCCATCACTGTCCTAGCCCCTTTGTGCTACCTTCCAGGCCCAGAACCCAGGTCCTTGAGGTTATTGCCAGGATCCAAGACACGTGGTAACTTGTGCTTCCTTCTGGGTAGAGACAATCTGATCTTCACTGTTTCTCAAGTTCCTTGACATCTAAATGTGTCTTCCCATCCACCATAGAAGAACGGCTAGTGAGTCCTCATTTTACACTATTCTTCAAACTCTGGTCTGTACCTGCGTAGCAGGCTGCAAACCACCCTGATTTTAGTATGAAATTGCTCTCTCCTGTCCAAAATCTAAGCAGTTGTCTTATAGAGCACGGATAGTGTCTAACCTTACCTTCCTCCTGATGTGATGCACTTTTGAAGAACTCTTAACAACAGTGTATAGCTTTAAAGTGAGCCAAACCTAGGGGATAGAGGAAAAAACTAAATAAGGCCATAATAAAACAGTAAGAAATACCCAGAACGTGGGATGCTCTACAAAATAACTGTCCTGATATGAAAAGTGAGATGTTGCAGGGGGAAAATGAGGGGTGGAATCTATTCCAGAGTAAGAGAGACTAGAAATAACAAATGCAATGCATAACCTTGAAATACTTCTGGTTTGAAACACAGCAGATAACATGTTTTCAAGACAATTGGGAAAATTGAATTTAACTATTAGATGATAGTAAGAGAATCATTTTTGATGAAGAATTGTTACTGAAGAATGCTATTATTTATAGATGAATACCAAAGTATTTAAATATGAAGTATTAATTCAAACAACTAGTAAAATATTAACAATTGATGAATCTGGGTGGTCAATATATGAGTAAATAGTTTTATTATCTTTTTAACTAATTTGTATGTGTGAAAATTTCATAATACAGACCTTTTAAAGTGTGGGCTTTTCTATGAACTTCTGAATTTATCGACAAATCAAGTATTTGGATGTCACATTTCTACTTTCATGAATTGAAGATTGGTGGGAAAGTGGCATATAAAGCCTGGCTTCTGTGCCCTCTTCAGGGTGCTGTGTGATCTCTCTGCACACTTGAGCACCATGTCAAAAAACTATGTGATGATTACTCTTTACACATAATACTTGAAGAGCAAATAGATGAGGTAAAGAATATTTCAGGTAAGCAGTATACCTGGCTCCTGATTTACTAGACAGACAGAGCATTTACATTTCTCCCTTAC
>PVKS010011174.1:0-57486 GCA_004027875.1 Aplodontia rufa
CAGTGTCCAGACCCCGCAGTTCCCCGGATGATCTGAAGGCGCTGACTCTGAACGTAAATCGGCTGAACGAGAGCTTCAGGGACTTGCAGTTGCGGCTGCTGCAGGCTCCGCTGCAGGCGGACCTGACAGAGCAGGTGTGGAAGGTGCAGGACGCGCTGCAGAACCAGTCGGACTCGCTGCTGGCGCTGGCTGGAGCGGTGCAGCGGCTGGAGGGTGCACTGTGGGGGCTGCACGCGCAGGCAGCGCAGACAGAGCAGGCGGTGTCCCTGCTGAGGGATCGCACGGGCCAGCAGAGCGATGCTGCGCAGCTGGAGCTCTACCAGCTGCAGGTGGAGAGCAACCGCAGCCAGCTGCTGCTGCGGCGCCACGCGGGCCTGCTGGACGGGCTGGCGCGCAGGGTGGACATCCTGGGGGAAGAGCTGGCCGACATGGGCGGCGCACTGCGTGGCCTCAACCACAGCCTGTCCTACGACGTGGCCCTCCACAGCACGCGGCTGCAGGACCTGCAGGTGCTGGTTAGCAACGCCAGCGAGGATACGCGTCGCATGCGGCTGGTGCACATGGACCTGGAGCTGCAGCTCAAGCAGGAGCTGGCCACGCTCAACATGGTGACCGAGGACCTGCGCCTCAAGGACTGGGAGCACTCCATTGCGCTGAGGAACATCTCCCTCGCCAAAGGTACCTCTGACCCCACCCCAGCGCATGCCCCTCACCAAGGGCCCGGGAGTTCCCCATCCCCAACTTGGGGATGTCCAAGCTCTACTCCTACTTTTAAATCTTGCTCTGCAGGACTCTGGAATTTTCTATGGCAATGATCTATGCCCACTTCCAGGGCCTGCTCAGGTCTGTCCCCTGGGTAAACCTCCCTAGAACAGAGAGTGGACATAGCTTGCAGGCCTATAGGCAGGAAAATGGCCCCAGGGGACTAACCCGCTGTGTGGCCAGAGCTTGGATGTGCTGGCTGGAGCTCCCGGTCTTGGGGCTGCAGACTGGGGGCTGCTGAGGGACTTGACGGCCCCTCCAGATTCCAGTGTGGCGATGGCTGGAGCTCCAAGCGGTGGAGAATTCCAGAACTGAACCTAGCTGTCCAGGCAGTTAGGAAGATGTATTCACACAGGTGAAAGACATATTTCACTTAACCATTTGTTAGTTTATTTATAACTTGAATATAATGGCAAAAAATGTGTGGGCCCTCCGTTATTCTCCTGCTGTGAGACTTCTAGCCCAGACTGGACCTCCAGCCCAGACTCAACCTCTCTCTCTCTACCTCTGGCAGAAGGGCGCCTCCCTGACCCTCCCCTCTCCAAGTCCTTCCTGAAGCACATGCTGTCAGAGCTGCCTTTGGCGAAATGCGCTGTTCCCACGGCCCGTGCTCACACCAGCACCCAAAGAGTCACGGGAGTCATTAAACCCCCTTAGCTGCCAATCAGCACCAACAATGCATGGTGACGACGGCTGGCTGTGCCTTGGTTACTGGGCCAAGTGCATCTCCTGTGTGAAGGAGCACAGGCTCCCCACCGTACTGCTGAGGAGAGTAAAGGAGCTTTGTCTGGGTTACAGGGCAAGGAAGGGGTGGAGTGGGATTGGAGCCCAGCACCATGTGCTCTGTCCCGCTGCCTCCACCTCCTTAGGGCAGGCACGAACACCTGTCTGCAGGTGCCCACACTTGTCACTCAAATGCACCTCCTCCAGGAGCACCTGGTGAGCTCTCCAGCGCCTGAAGCTCCCTCTTCTGAGCTTCCACACTTAGCAGCAAGTTTTTGTTCTGGCGCTTTCGGTTTGTACAGTCCCTGTTCTCTCGCACATTGCTTTGTTTTAAAGTGGCTCCTCATGACAAGAGGAGCTGTGAGGCTGGTTTAAGGCGGGTATCTTGATGGACAGAGGGATAGGATTTGGGCAGAAAACAGCCGAGGCTGAGGGAGAAAGGCCTTGATTGCTCAAGGCCACGAGACTGGTAATGATCCAACTCGGGGTTTTGATTTCAACAGTGTTAATAAGATACAATCTGCATGCCACAGAATTCATTCCTTGTAAGCGTGCAATTCAAAAAGACCAAACCAAGAGTTCAGTCCCAGCACCCAGAGCTCATTCTGCTGCCTGTGGGCTGGTGGTGAGTCTCTTTGTCCCCTACACTAACAGTGCACACATAGACTGGGGACTCAACGAATACGAGAACAGTGGTTCCCTCTTGATGCCAGGCAACCAGAGGCTTCGCCTGCCAATCTAGTGTCTGTTCCTGGACACTTTGGGCTCAGGAGTGAAAGGAGGGTAAGCAATAGAATTTCTTCTTTTAAATCCGTGTTCCTGCTTTTCCAGTCTTCGCTTTCTCTGGACCTCCATCTGTAGAAGTCCACTCAGGCACTTCCCAGTAAGAGCAGCCACACTGCATTATGACCAACGATGAGCTGGGAACGTCCCCGACACTCATTCCCCAAATAGGTGCTCAAGACCACCGAGCCGCCCATTCTGCGAGCAGTCTGATCTTCCCCACCTCCTGGACGAGAAACCTGAGTAACATCCCCACTGCGTCTTACTGTTGGCATACGACAGAGCCAAGATCTAAACTTGGGTCTGTTGGGCTCAGAATCCCAGCTTGTCACTGACATCCTGCTTCCCAGATATCAGCATCTGTGGTGCTACTGACTGCTTACAGCGGAACCTCACTCGGCCCCTCCAGCTCCCCGGGCCACCCTTCACCTGGTGTCTACTCCCTTCCCCTCTTCCCTTGCTCACTCTTGTCAGGTACCTGATTCTATCAAAAGAAAAAAAAAAGTTCTCTTTGGCATATCTGGCTTTGCACTGGAAACGTTTCACCATCTAAGCTTCCATGTCTCTCCATCCTTCAGCCTGGAGTGGCCTTTCTTCCCTCGCCGTGTGCAATTCCTCTCTAAAGGTCTTTAAACATATGTATAGACACTCTCGCCATGTGTACACACCCTACACGTGTGCCCTGCACACCTCCAGATACACACAGAACTGTGCACACGCACCATACATGTGCCTACCCGTTGACCCTTTCTGGCTCAGATTCCGCAAATGACTCAGCTACGTGTATTTTTCAAATATGAACTTATTTACGCTGTTCTTGAGTTTGGCCCAAATGTTTCCCTTCTCTCTCTGTTATGCAGTTTTCAGTGAATTTGGTCTGCAGTTTCTCCTTTTTCCCTGCCGGGCTTCATGTTTTCTGTTTTGCGTTTTCAGCATCAATCAGGTCTGTTGAAATTGTGTGGCTTTCAAAGGATTCGAGAATTCAAGATTATCAAGGATGGAGAATGGTAACCAGAAGGGGGAGCCGGGCTGGGCCGGGAGGTCTGGGCACAGCCTGGAGGCAGACCTCCCAGGCTCATCTGGATTGTTTGCTAGAATGCAAGTTTTCTAGAATCACAGAACTTCCCAGTGGGAATAGAGCTCAGAAATCATCTAGGCCAATCCTGTTGGGCAATTGAGGACTCTGAGGCCCCGAGGAAAAATGACTTGCCCAAATGCCAAGTCTGTGGCCCAGCTGGGGCTAAAGAAGAAGTCTCTTATTCACTAAAACAAGTTTTCAAAGCAGATTTATCTGGGAGCTTCTTGTTAAGAAACATCTAGGAGCGCGGGGAGAACAGTTCCACGCTTCTAAGGGGGTTCGTGACCAGTGGGGCCTTGGAATCTGGGCTCTGATGTGAGGACTTTGGGTTCTAGAAACTAGGGATTTGTTGAAGGTGTCGAGCATATCTGAATGGAGCCACATGTGAGACAGTGGTTCTACTCTGTGAAGGGCTGGGACATGTGTGCCGGGTGGAGGTCCCTGGGCAGGGTGTGGGACCCTGTATTCTCTCACCCTCCACATCTGACTCTGCCACCATGGGAAATGAAGAGTTGCTCCCAGCCAGTCTCTGCCCCCTTTGCCCTTGAGGCTCAGAGGACCACGACCAGGGCTGTCCCTGCACCTTTTGGGGTTCAAGTCTCCCGGTTGTGATATACGGCTGACAAACCCTACCCTGCTCCCTTTTCAGAGGCGTGGAGAGGTGCCTTGACAGAGAGGGAACTCTCAAAGTGCACAGGGGCAGGTACTGGGGCTCCAGAGCTCGGTGATTCTGGGAGCCGACGTGGAGCCATCAGTGGAAGGGCTCCACCCTCCACCAGCTGGGGTTAGTGAGGTGCTGGGGTCCGGGGTCCATCACTGTACTGCTGGCTTCAGCCCAGGTCGTCAGCTGTCCCCAGCCCCTCGCAGGTCACTCCCCTAGCTCCGGTACTCACAGGTTCCCCCTTATTCCAGGATGCAGGAAGGGGACCCAGCACCTTCTCCTCCTTGCCCCCACCTCCTCCCTGCTGTAGCCTACCCAGCTGATGGAAGAGATGAGACATGTGACAGTGTGAACGGTTGAGAAGTGAAAGCTCACGTGGGCCACCGGGAGCCACTGCTCCTCCCAGGTTCTACTGCTGCCCAGGGTTTGTCAATCTTAGAAACCGACCATGTGCCAGGGCTGTATGAGGCACGATGCAGCACGGGCAGGGCCTCTGGCCTACACCTAGGCCTGTCCACATTGGGCTCCACAGTCTGAGGTGGCTGACAGCGCCTGGTGAGTGGGTAGCAGCTGCCTGGTCAGGCTCAGGGACCTTCCAACAAGGGCATCGCACAGCCTCCCCCAGGCTCCTCCCTGCCTCGAGGCTCGGGGTTCTGCCCATGGTGCCTTAGGAGTCGGGGTAGGCATGAAGGTCACTCCAGGGCTCAGGGGAACTGGACTCTTAGAAAGGAAAGGATTTGGCTAATGTCTGGACACATCCCGAGGAGCAGGGTCTGCTGAGGATTAGGATGTCACCTGCAGCCTGCCCCGAAGATGCAGCCCATGAGTGACGAGCGGCCCAGTGCTGCAGGGACTTCCATGCCCTGAGTCCCCTTGTCTGCTTCTGTGCTCTAGAAAGATTAATCAGACAGTGGGGCCCACAGAGGACTCGGGAGAGAGAGCAGAGGCAAGAGAGTCTTTACAAAGGGGGAGGGAGGCCGAAAGGACCCATGAGGGTGGTGTCCAAAGGACACAGGGACCTCCACCAGGACAAGTCTTGAAAGACAGCATGGGGGGGGGGCTGAGGGGAAACAAAGGAAGGAAAAGTCAAAGTAGGCTCTGGATTCCTGAAAAGATAGTGTCCCCCCAAACAGGGCACAAGTGCCCGCACGGACATGGCACAGAGTGCCCCCCATGGAGATGGTGCAGAGTGCCCCCCACAGAGATTGCACACAGTGCCCCCCATGGATGTGGCACAATGTGCACCCCATGAACACTGCGCAGAGACAGATCCTGGGAATGCATTGCCAGGGCAGCAGCAGGGGTCTGAAGAGCTCAGGGCACCAGGTGACCTGGCCCCACGAGGTTCTGAGTCAGCCTGGCTGGTGTGGCCTGAGGATGTGACCAAGGCTGGGAAATGAGTGCCACCTTCACTGTCCACCCAACTGCCTCCAGTTAATCTCTGCCAGGGCCCTCACTGGCCCCACCTGTGTTCACACCTACCTCCATCTGCCTCTGTGGGTAGGAGGGTTTGGGATCTGCCTCTCACTGGGCGAGTAGCCCAGGTTGGCAGGGTGGTTTCTGGTGCACCTCCAAGTACCCCTAAGTGGTGATCTTATAATAGAAGTGTTATAAATAAACGGGTGCAGATGGTCAGCGCTGGCCGTGCCCCTCAAGCTTATGAAGGCTTCAATATCCACGGTGTCCTTGAATCCTCTCAGTCCCAGCCACAGCTGCATGAGAACAGAGCCAGGACTGAGCCCAGGATGCTTTGTCTCCATATTCAATTCCCACCTTCCTATATCTCCACCCCTGGGTGCCCACCTTCTGGATTTTTCCACTGGGCAGCCTGGGACGATCCATGCTCTGGGTCTATGTTAGTCCGCTTTCTGTTGCTATGACAAAATATCTGAAATCAGCTTATAAAGAGAAAAGGATTTGCCTCACAGTTTTGGAGGCTTCAGTCCATGGTCAGTCAGCTCAGTTGCTTTTGGGCTGGTGGCGAGGATGTACATCATATCATAGGTGCATGGTGGAGGAAACTGCTCACCTCATGGCAGCCAGGAAGCCACAAGAGAGAAGGCCAGGGTGCCACTATCTCCTTCTTGGCATGTCCCCATGACATAACTTCCTCCATCTAGGCCCCGCCTCTTAAAGAAGCCACCTCCCAATATGGTCTTGTGCTGGGGACCAAGCCTTTAGCCCATGCGCCTGCAGGGGACATTTTAGATTAATACAACAGGGGCACACCTGCACCGGCTCAGTTCCTGGAGCCCTGGGTTCCTGGTGGGAAGGGTGGAGGAGTGGAGAAGAGTGAGGGGGTGAGGGGTAGGGGTAGGGTCCAGCCTCAGAGATCCAGCCATTCCCTCTCTCGGTTCCCTCTGCCTCTGCCTCAACCTGGAGGGGAGATTGTCACATGGAGTCCAGAGCTCATTTCCTCTTAGCTCTTCCTCTCCCTTGCGCGTGATCTTCAGCCTCTTCCAGTTAGGATCTCTGACAGACCTGGGAGCGCCATGACCCATCTCACTTTGCTTTTCTTCACAGACGGGAGGACGATGGCTCCAACGCCAGCCCTCCTCAGATGCTTTGTGCAACCGGTGAATTTTTTAAAATGTCCATTGCTTTTTCCCTGTGCATGTGCCATTGAACTATTAAATAGCTGTCAACTTTGGTTAGGGTCCGAGGACAGTGCCAACTTTTGGAGTGCTGGGTACATCCCGATCTTGGCGGCCTGGCTGTTTTGTGTGAGTCAACACCCTCTGATCTCATGCATTCATTAATTCATCAAGTGCTTATTGTGCAAGACATGGCTGCTGCCCTCTGAGTGCATTTGTACCATGGTTTCCTAGGGCTGCCGTAACAAAGCCCCACAAACTCGTGACTCAAAACAGTAGAGGCTTATTTTCTTACAGCTTGGGAAATTCAGATGTGCACGGGCTGCATCTCTCTGAAATCTTGGAGGGAGGGTCCCTCCTTGCCCCTTCCTGTCTCCTGGTGGCTGGTGACTGGTTCCTCGACTGGTAGACGTGTCCCTTTGGTCCTTGCTTCTGTTGTCACATGCTGTCCTCCTCATGTCTCTGTGTGTGTTCTTTTCTTACGAGGACACTAGTCATTGGATAAGGTCCCACCCCATTTCTGTGACCTCATCCTAAGTAATCATATCTGTAAAGGCCCTGTTTCCTGACAAGGGTGAAGAGGTTCGGGTTGGATGTGAATTTGGAGGGGCACTAGTCCACCCAATACCTTAGCCTGCAGCCTGGGCTTGCTCAGCGGGGGTGGGGATGTAAAGGACACAGTCCTGCCTCAGGGTGCCAGACATGTCATCAGGGAAGAGAGAACACGATCACTGTGCCTGCAGGACGAGGCTATGTGAGGAACATGCCCAATGGCACCAGGTATGTGTCACATCAATTATGCCCACTTTCATCAGGGACAAAGGGTGAGACACGGTTTCACCAGGAAGGTGGCAGCCTCCTGCGGTGGCTGCTATCGGAGGTTGACAGGGAGTAGCCCTGGGCTCACCACCTAGGAACAAGGGGCAAGTACAGCTATGGGTGGCAGGAAGGTTCTGGGAAGGGTGAGATGTCTGGCCCCATGGGTGTGGCAAAATGGACGGGTGCCCAACAGACCTGATTGAAACCACAGCCCCTACTCTAGCCAGCTGGCTGTGTGGCCTCAGACAAGTAACTTCAACTTGTGGCATAGTTGGAGGGACTGAGGCCAATCATGGCATAGTTGGAGGGACTGAGGCCAATCACGTCAGCTAGGATCCCTGCCACACTGGAGCCTCGCCTCAGAGGCAGCCCACCTAGCTTCCACCCAGGCGCCCAGCTGGAGGCCTGGGCCTGCAGCCAGCCTGCTCCCCCAGCACCAGACGAGCCAGGGTCTCCTGTCTATTTTCTAAACAGGGTCTTCTGGTGCCACTTCCCTAACCTGGTCTTCAGTCCCCCGCCTGGGTGGGTTGCAGCCTCACATCTGCCTCCCTCTGCATCCCTTCCCCACACAGCAGCCTGAACCTTCCTCCTGTGCCAACCAATAGGCCTCTTCTCTCAGGCCCCTCCTGGGACTTCCGGTGCACTCCCATCAGGGACAAGTCTAGCACCAAGGGCAGGCCTCCCAGCTGCTTGTCCCTCATGGCTTACATAGCTCTGTCCTCCCCACACTAAGCCCCACTTTTCTGATTCTGTGACTATTTCAACAAAATGGACACAAGGTGCACTGAAACAGGTTGGAAGTCATACTCAAGAGCTTATGTGTCCCTTATTATCATTAAGAATGAAAATAGATTGTCTTATAAATAGAAGGTCAGGACAATGTAGTTAGTATCATTGACATACATGAGCCGTCCTCTCAATATGTCTGGGACATGAGGACAAAATGGGTTTAGCCCCTTTAGGGACTGCATCCTCTGCCTCCAACTCTCCCTTTCATTCCCTTAGTCACCCCAGGCTGCTGTAACAGCACCCCACAGACAGGCATTGCTCTCTGCCGACTGGAGGCTGGCGGGCTGGGATGAGGGCCAGCAGGGTTGGCTTCAGGTGAGGGCCCCCCTGGTTTGCAGACAGCACTGGCAGACAGAGAGAGAGAGAAGGGGTGTCCTGGGAGGGGGAGTGCTGGTGCTGCAGCTCTCTGCTATCTCTTCTTTTAAAGCCACTAATCCATTGGAGGGCCCCACCCTCTGACCCCAGTCCCCTCCCAAGGCCCCACCTCCTGAACCCATCACTCTGTGGGGAGGACTTCAGCGCACAGATCTGCAGGGACACGGTGTTTGGTCCCAAACACTCCTCACCCCTCTCTCCTTCGTCGGCTTCTGTTTCTCCTTGAGCTGTTGCTGTGGGTGCTACTGCTTCCAGGAAGCCTTTCCCAGTGTCCGCAAGATGGAGCCAGGTGGCCTCCCACATGCTTCCAATGCATGAGGCTGGCCCTTGCTCCCAGCCTCAGCCAGGACATCTTCACTTCCTCTGCCACACTGGGTCCTGTTGCACAAAGCACCCCTTAACCTCGGTGCCTTTTCACCTTTCAGGGCCACCTGGACCCAAAGGTGATCAGGGGAATGAAGGGAAGGAGGGTCAGCCTGGCAGCCCTGGACTACCTGGACTTCGAGGTAACGGGGTTGTCCTGAGGGGGGCTTGAGGGGACCCTGTGTGGATGGTGGTGCTTCTTGGAAGGGTGCCCATGGGCTTGGTTTGCAGGGCTCTGTTCCCTCAAGAGCCGAAGAGGCTGTCAAAGTAGCAAGAGGATAGGGCAGCCCCTCTTCTTAGGAAGCGCCAGGATCCAGAGGAGGGGGTACATGAGGGGCTGTACCTGTAGCACTTAGTGTTCCTGCCTGCCGGCCAGAGGCCCCTGCCCCTCCTTGCCTCCTGCTGAACCTGCCCAGCTCCTGGGCAGTCCTGAACACCAGCCCCTCCCTTTTGCTGCACACAGTGACAGCCCTCCAGCCCCCAGGCTGGTGGGAGGTTACTTTGAGGCCTTCCAGAAAGACTGTTCTTCTATTTTTTTAGAGAGAGAGAGGGACAGTGAGAGAGAGAGAGAGAATCAATTTTATTTAGTTTTTGTTGTGGCTTTTGTTGCTCCTACACTTCGTTGTGTACGCGTTGCTGGGGTTTGAACCTGCATCCCTCCTCATGCCAGGCAAGCGCAGTAACCGCTGAGCCACCACTCCAGCCCCAAGACTGTTCTTCTTAGACTCATCTTCCCAGAAGTCTGAGAAGTTACTTTATCAAACGTCGCATCTATCCACTCTTGAGCCTTGCGGGACACTACAGGAGACTGTAGACCACACCGTGATGGAGAAAGGAGACCCGGGGCGGGGTCTGGTTATTTTAGGAATTATTATTTATTTTAGGAATTATACCTCTCAAATCTCCAAGCATGCAGCCCACTCGGCAGAGTCAGGGCTTGGAAGGAGGAAGCCCCAGCCCCCCAGCCCGGCTCCACGCTGGCATCCCCTCTGCAGAGCTCTGGAAACAGGATCCAGGATGCCTGGGGCTCTCGGGGCTGTGCAGCCACCTTGCCTGCCTCATGAATCATAGGGTGGGGAGCTTCGGGCATGTCCTGCACTCAGACTCAGAGTTCTGTGGCCATCGGACTCTGGGAACAGATATCGCGTGTTAGGAGGGGAAAGAAGGAAATTCCATCAGCCCTGTCTGCGGTCCTCCCACCCTCTGGAGGCCACCATCCTCTTGCAGCCATTTGACACTAGTGCTGGGGAGTAATTGCCGGGAGATGGGTTCCCTGCGAAACCAGCCAGCTTTCCAAGCAGGGAAGAACAATTAGTCAGTTAATTAAGGGTGCTCTGCTTTGCAGAGATTACTGTGGGCTTAGGTCAGGCCTCGAGGGGGCCTTGGGCTCTTGCGTGGTGAAAGCGTTTGTTGATTCTGGCTGTCGGCGGTGCAATCAGTACAGGCGGTGGCTGTGGGCCTCATGGCTGGGAGCCCAGGGCCTGACTGGGCTGCAAGCTGTGCGTCCCATTTATTGACCTCGCTGATCTCCTCCAATGCCTTTTTGCTATATCACCTGTGTTTATGGAAAGGAAGGGGTCTTTCTTTAAATAGGATGGGGCACTATATATCTTCCTCCTGCTCACTAATGGCCCACGCCCCTCCCTAAGTACCAGTAAGCCCCTTTAATCCTGCTTGAGCTGAGGCTCCCCAGCCAGGAGCTTTCAATTCAGGAAGAGCAGAGTTCCAGTCCTGCCGCCAGCACTCTCTGCTGTGTGCCCTTGGGTAGGTTACCTGATCTGCCAGGGCGTTTTCTCATTTGTAGTACAGGTGAAATACTACCTCCCAGTTTGTGGTGAGGATTACATTAAACTTCATGCCTGGCACACAGGAAGTACCCAAAAACTGTGTTTGCTGAATCTTAAGCCTCCAGCCTGCAGTAAGAGACACCTGCTAAGTGGGCCTGGCACCCCAGGGACTCACAGCTGAACTAGGCCTTGCACCCGGAGGGCTGCAGGTGTAACTGATGAAAGGGCTGGGGGAAGGCACATGCTGACCCACTGGGCGCTGCTTTTGCTGCATCTTTAAGTAAGAAGACAGGAAATGTCAGCTCCGGAGGATACAATGTTGCATTAGATTGTTGGACCAGATGGTGACCTGTTAGGGACTTCCGGTTCTGAGTCTGAAGCTTTGCCATTGTCTCTTCTTTCCCCAGGTCTTCCAGGGGAGAGAGGTACCCCAGGACTGCCTGGCCCCAAGGGTGATGATGGGAAGCTGGGGGCCATAGGCCCGATGGGCCTGCGCGGGTTCAAAGGTAATAGCAAATCTCGGTGCACCCTGGGCCCTCTCTCACAGCCAGACCCTGGGCAGCATGGGTGCTGGAGTGGGTGGACGGGGGTCTCATCCAGCCTCTGCCCAGCTAAGTGCCTAGATCGCACAGCCTCAGTTTTCATCTGAAAACTAGGAATTCTCCTGCTGCCGGGTCTACAGGGCTGTCATGTGAATGGAGCAGGTACAGGTGTGTGCAAACGATGTGGGGCTCTGGAGTCCTTGTGGGGGGGCATTTCTATGGGTGCAGCAAAGAGGTGTACCCAAAGGAAGCCACCAGGGGGCTGCAGGGCAGACACAGGTGGCAGGCCTGTGATGTCTACTGCTCTTTCCCCAGACTTTCTGCTCTTCTCTTGTTGCAATAGCTCAGGGAAAAAAAATGATTCCTACCCTCTGTCTGGGATGGTCTCTTGATCTCTGGGACATATTCAACTCTCCAGTTGGGGTCAAACTGGCTGAGGTTTTTCCTTTCTTTTATAATCCCCATTTGAAAAATAATTGGAAAGCAAATTATAAGAGCAGCATATCCTTGTTGAAAAAAATTAAACAATACAGATATTTATGAAGGATAAAGAGCAAATACCCCCTACCCTGCCCTTGGTTCAGCTCTTACTCTTTAGAATGACCATGGTGAACTCTTTGGAGCACATCCTGCCAGACCTTTCTCTGAGCACTTAAATAAATATGGTTGTCTTTGTTTTGTTTTTGTTTTTGTTTTTGTTTTTTTTTTAAACCTGGGACTTTGGCTTTCTCTTTTAAAGTATGCTGTGGGCTTTGATTGACAGATACCTTTCTGGAGAGCCTTGGAATAGAATTCCCTGGCTATTTTAATGCCCTTTGACTGGTATCAAGACTTTCTAACTTCTCTGGAGAGGGAGATGCCAGCCTGGAAAAGAACTTTGCTCTTTTAACCATATCCTGGGAAGGGAATTTCACAATTCCCTGGAAATTTTTGCTCATGTTTTCGTCTCCCTGACCAGAGACTCTGCCTGACATACAACCCCTCTCTCTCCCTATGAAACCAAAGCCCACTGCTCTTCCTCCCCTGAGCTCATTAGAAAAACTTGGATATGGACTTGTCGAACCTTGGCTGTTCGACTTGGCTGCTCGTCTTCTGTGGAATACTGTGTGTTCTTTGAGTTCCTGTGGTGGGTGCTGTTCTTCTGTGCTGCCGCTCTCAGCTGCCCTGCTCTTTCCTGGGGATCAGAACAGGTGGCCTAATCATTGAGCTCCTATCTTCTCTGCTGTGCCCTCCTGTTGCTGGGGCTCCTGCCTGGGGGTTCTGGTCTTGAGTTATTAACTTTTCAGATGTTTTCTTCACAATTAGGATTTGTCTTATTCTTAATGCCAGTCTTCCTCCTGTTTCAGGTGACCGAGGTCCAAAAGGAGAGAAAGGAGAGCGAGGAGACAGAGCGGGAGATGCGGGTAAGCGAGTCCTGCTGTGTCCACAGGGAAGCTGTTATTGCCCATGGCACTGCAAGGTTGGAGTCCAGGACCTGCAGCCATGTGCTGGGTCTCAAGTGTCCAAGAGGTTCTCTCCGTTTTGGGGGACTTTGCTGGTCCAGTAAGAGATGTTCACAAGCCCCAGGGACACAGACTGTGTCTGGAGGCTGTGTGGATGGGTCTTGAGGCTCCTCCCCAGTGACCTGAGTAGCTGCGTATAATCTTGGTGCTTCAATTTTCTCATCTATAAAATGGGGCAATAAGTATCCTTACCTCCTAGGGTCGTGGTGAGAGTTAAGCCAGTCGATCCATGTAAAGTGCTTCTCACAGTGACTGGACACCAGGTTAGGACTCAGGGTACGTCGTCAGCATCATTTGGTATAATTCAGAGCTCCTTCCTAAAGTCATCAGGGGCGTTTGCTCAAATTCAGTGACTGACCTTATGAAAAATGGGGTGTTGCTTGGGGAAGGGCGCAGAGTCTTCTGTTTTTCTCCTTTGCCGCTACTGGGATGGTGAGGCTGGAGACGTTGCTGTCTGGCAGGCCACCCAGTGTGGGAAGAGGCATCAAAATGCCCAGGTCTTCCTAAAATGGGTACAAGGGGCAGCCGCTTATCTAGCTATGCTGCTGTCTTCTAGGGTATATTTTCCCCCAAGAGGGCTACACGTGGAATCTTGGAAAAATTGCCAGAGAAGAATGAATAGAGCCTCCCAGCCAAGTTTTAAACAAAAACAAAACAACCGGCACATCTTACCATTGGCTCTGAAGCGTGGCTGCCCCGTGTGAGGGCGTGAGCCCATTATCGCCTCCCGGGGCATCAGTTCAGGCTTGGCCTCAGGGGATCTGGGCCCCGGAAGGGTGCCTGCATTCTCAGCTCTCAGTTCTGAGGACCCAGGGACAAGGGCCACTGCAGGGTCACAGGCCCCCGCTGGGGGCCTCCCCTAAAGGCTGGGCACTGAACGCTCTCCTGCTCTGTCGGTTCCCTGTCTCTGCCAGCACACTGCCAAGGTGGCTGAGTGGGACCGTGGCATTTAGCTCTGAGAAATAAACAACGCCCAACAGCTTGGGCAGGAAGGGAGGAACTGAGTGGAAAGATGACCTTTGAGAGGGGAACAGACCTGGTGCCACATAGCGGAGGGGTCCTGTAGGAGGTCTCTAGCAGGTATCCTCCCAGCTGACCTGAGAGGAGACCAGAGGTCACAGCTGCCCAGTGACCATGAGTAGGTACAAAGGACGCTCTGTAGGATGCTCTGTAGGCCGCGCTGACAGGGCTCTGGGTAGGTGGGAGCCAGAGCCCAGGGCCCCCCTGGGGGTTGGGGAACCTCGGGAAGGGCCCCCATCACTTGGCCCTGGGGCTTTGCTGACCACATAGCCACAGGCTGACGTCACATCTGGACGTCCCTCCCCAGGGGCTAAGGCTTTCTTTCCTGCCTTGAAGAGACTACACCCAGCCTGCAGCGCAGAGCTCAGACAGAGCTCCGAGCCCAGAGCTTGCACAGGGCTCTAAGTGTTCCCATTCAAGATGGTCACCCTGGGGGGTGGAACAGGAAGCTGAGGGCCAGCAGGAGACACAGGAAGGCATTGCCTGTCTTCCCCTTGTCAGAGGCTCAGGGAGGAGGACTGAGTCCCCTCATCAGGGAGCAGGGGTGGGCAGGAGCAGAACCAAACACTGGGCTCCAACTTCTCTGATTCTGCGATGGAATGTAGGCCCTGGTCCTGGACAACGGGGTCTTGGAGAGCTCCAGAAAATCCCTAGTGACTCCCTCACCTCGAGGTCCAGATGCCCATGAAGGGCCTTGGGCTGAGGGTATGTGGCAGTGGTAGGTTCAGGGCTGAGGCCAGAGCCTGTCCCACAGTGGGGTTGCCTTCCCACAGCCCCCACTTCCTACCCTGCCTCCAGCCACGCCAAAGCCAGGCTGTTGTCAGTCCTGGTCCTGTCCCAGAGGTGCTAACTATATCCCTGAGAGCCAGGCTCTGAGGAGAAGCCAAGGCTCATCTTTCAGAGAAGTGCGGAAATTGGGGCCAGCACGGTGCCCGCTTCTGAGGCTCTTAGTCATTGCCTGGGCAGCCCCACAACAGAATCCACAGGGTAGGAGGGACATTCTCTGCAGCAGATGGCTGCCCTCCTCCAAAAGCCAACGCTAACCAGGCTGTCCCTGAAAACCCAAGGACCAGGAACTTTCTTTCAGTAATGACTCCAGTGACCTCTTTAGCACAAAAACCTGAGGCTCCAGCAGGTGGGGATGTTACTGCACTGAAGGTACTGGTGACAGCAACAGATGGACAACCCCAGGGGGCAAGTGGTCCTTGGGTTTTCCTTTGAGGAGGATATTACAGAGCAAACCCCTAGGGACCTGTGGTTTTTCATGTTTATTTTTATTTTTTTAAGAGAGAGGGACAGTAAGAGAGAGAAAGAGATAATCAGCCTTATTTAGTTTCTCATGTGGCCTTCATTGCTCAGGCACGTTGTGTACGTGGTGCTGGGGTTCGAACTTGCATCCTCATGCGTGCCAGGCAAGCGCCAGAACCGCTGAGCCACCAGCCTGGGACCTGTGTTTTTGAGTCAGTGCTGTAGTACTTTAAAAGTCTTGCATTGTTTACCCATGTTTTGATCTGGAGTCATGGGATTTTAGGGACTGGATGAGTTTCAGGTCAATTCCTCTCCCTCTAACAGCCCCACCCCTCTAGTTCACTGAACAGAAACCAAGAACAGAGAGGTGGAGGGACCCAAGGTCACCTGACACAGATCATGGCCAAATCGGGTCTAGAATCCAGATTTCTTGATAGCTGCTTGATGAGAAGCAAAGGATCCTTGCTTCGTTGTTGTGTTTTTGTTTTTGTTTTTCAGGCAAGGGTGATATATCAGTCATTGCATTAGAGTTTGGCTTTTGGTTTTGGAAGTTTGGCTGGGAAAAAAAAAAGTTCCACATTCACATCTCCAGAGAGGAAGACATTTGTTTTACTCTGGTATATGGTCTGTTTGCAGGAAAGATAAACAATATTTTTGTAGCAGGGGAGTAGGTAAAGGATTCAATTTTGTTTAAGTCCCATGGCATGAATTTAAAGCAGGATATAAGTTCAGATTGTTTAAAAAACTTTTCTCCATTTGGTTTCACATAGAGAAAAATATGCAGCATAATACAGGGGTGAATTCTAAGCCAGTGTTTATTGATGGTTATCATTGGAAGCTCAGAAAACCCTAAAAATGTTTAATGCTTTGTGTATGTTTTCAATATTTCAGGAAATTTGGAGGCAGGATCCCAATGGGCATCTAGCACGCAGTATAATTCAGAAGACTTGATCAGGGGAGAGGGTTTCTTGATGGCTTTTCCCTTAGCTGCTGTTTCAATCTCTGTTTTAGAATAAAGGAGGCAAAGAGAATCCTTGGAGTCTGGGAACTCCCTTCCTACCATCCCTGGGCCCTAGGGGATTCATTTAGGACCACATCCTTTCAACCATTGACCTTATCTCAGGCCTGGAGAGACAGGGATATTGCTTTTTTATTTATTTATTTTTTTAAGAGAGAGCGGGACAGTGAGAGAGAGAAAGAAAGAGAGACAGAGAATCAATTTTATTTCGTTTTTCATGTGGCTTTCATTGCTCTAGCGCTTTGCTGTGTACATGGTGCTAGGGTTTGAACCTGTGTCCTTGCACATGCCAGGCAAGTGCCGTAACCGCTGAGCCCGGCTCCAGCCCCCCGGGTATTGCATTCTTTATGTGCAAATAATATTTCTTTATTAACCACACAATCTTAGTTTCTTAAATAACATGGAAATCCCAGCAGCAATGTGATTTAAGAGTAGATCAGGCTTTTAAGAAAAATTAACCACAGCTAGGTGTGGTGGTGCATGCCTGTAATCCCAGTGACTTGGAAGGCTGAGACAGGAGGATCACAGGTTCAAAGCCAACCTCAGCAACTTAGGGAGGCCCTAAGCAACTTAATGAGAACCTGTCTCAAAATAAGAAATAAAAAAGGTGGGGATATGGCTCAGTGGCGTCTAGGTTTAATCCCTGGTACCAAAAAAAGAAAAGAAAAGAAAGAGAAAAAATTATGGCTTCCATACTCCTAATGTGCACTTGGACGTAAGGGTGAGAAGTAGTTTCTGCACAGGAGAGCACTTAGCTCTCAGAGATAAAATATGCAGGACACATACATACTGCCCCCAGAAGAGCCTGGGGTAGAGAATAAGAGTCCTGCTGTGGAGGTTCACTGGGGAAGGAGCCAGGACACCAGTCGGGTCTGTCTGACCTGGAATCCACACTGTGGATCCCTGGCTATGGTCTTTGCTTATCTTTTGTTCAGCCAGGGTGCTCAAGGGCCTCTCTGTCCTGGGTGGTTTAGAATGAAGGTGCTAATATCCTCTTAGTTGAGTTTGCTGTTCCTCACTGAGCCTTGGCTGCCTGCCCTGCTGTGGTAGCTCTGAGCTGGCTACAGAGTGGGCTCTGCCCCGCCAGGGATGCCTTCCCACCCCGCGTGCCTTTCCTGTACTTCCTGATCGTGTCCCTGGTGGATGCTGAGGCACTGCACCCAGCAGGCAGTGAGGGTTCACTGGTGCTTTTTTTCATTCATTCATTCATTCTTCATTCATTCGTTGTTCATTCATTCTTCATTGGTTCATTGATTCATTTTTCATCCATTCTTCATTCATTCATTCCCTTTGTCCTTAGAGTATCTGGTCATTGATTGGCAGACACAAATACCAAAGTATACATGGAAATGTAGAAAGATTTTTCAAATGATTCCTTCTCAAAGCTCATGTCTAGTAACTGAAGATGCAAAAGGACTCAAAATTTACTCAGGAAAATTGTCCTGAGGCAAAAACTGAAGCAGAATGAGACACCAGAGAGAAAAAGGAGGCCAAGAGGGTGGCCAATGAGGGCCTCTCAGCCTCCCCCTCTCCTGGAGGTTGGGCGGGGCAGGGAGGGGCTGAGAGCCCCAGCCTTCCTATCAGTTGGTTCCACTGGCAAGCAGAGCTTGCCAAAGTCACAGTAACAACACAGGTGGGGCCAGTGAATAATGAAAATGCTCCAGTGCTGTTTTAGGAGCCAGGGACAAAACACAAGTATAAGAAAAGATGTTGATTTCTGTTTTAGCCAGCTTTTCTGCTGCTGTGACTAAAAGACCCAGCAAGAACAATTTTAGAGGAGGAAAAGTTTGTTTAGGGGCTCACAGTTTCAGAGGTCTCAATGCATAGAAGGCTGGCTCCATTCCTCAGGACTTGAAGGGAGGCTGAGCACCATGGAGAAGACTGGCAGGAGAAGGTGGCTCAGGGCTTTGTAGTCAGGAAGCAGGGAGACACTAAGCTCAGCCCACCAAATATGTACCCCAAACCCCCCCACTGACCCCCTCCTCCAGCCATACCCTGCCTACGGTTACTACTCAGTTAATCCATACCAGGAGATTAATTCACTGACTGGGTTAAGGCTCTCATAACCTGGACCCCACCTTAACCTCTGTGTCTTCTTGTGTTGTCTCACACATGGGCCTCTTGGGGGCGCCTCACTATTTCTCTTACCATGTAGATAGCCATAGGAGTTTTAGGAGCTCTGGCCAGGAGCCAGGGACAAGGACCAAACATATATTTCTTACTTTATCAAAATAAAACATTAGCAAATGTGAGCTCCAAGTCCTTTTCTCACCAACCAGCTGGTGGCCCTGAGGCCAACCCCTTAACGCCCTGACCACAATTTCCCTGTTTTCTTTTTTCTCCTCTTGTGCAGGGATGGGATCTGGCCTTTCGGATATTTTGATTTGCCAAGATCGTATCTTAAGTCTTCTCAAAACTAATCCGGTGACTTTTCCTGAAAGTTTCTAGTTACCCCTTCCAGGGGAGCTTTCAGAGTGCTGTGTGCAGAAAATAGTTCAACTCTGATTAATCCGTATAGTGCTTGATCTGGTGGCTTCCCATGAACTCAAAAGGGCGTGGAAGCATTAAAGGTTGGACTCCTTGGGGCTGGAGCAGTGGCTCAGCGGTTACGGCGCTTGCCCGGCATGCTCGAGTACACGGGTTCAAACCCCAGCACCACGTACACAACTAAGTGTCAGAGCAACGAAAGCCACATGAAAAACTCAATAAAAATTGATTTTCTCTCTCTCTCTCACTGTCCTACTCTCTTAAAAAAAAAAAAAAGTCTGATTCCTTTAAGGGGACCGGTGGACCAATGAGGGCGCGTGTGGGGAGCTCCCTGAGAGGCAGAAGTTGCAGAGCTATCCAGCACCCAGCCCCCTCTAGTGCTAGGGATTGAACTCAGGGCCTCATGCACGCCAGGCAAATGTTCTACCATGGAGCTACATCCCCAGCCCTACATTAATCTCTTATAAATGGCATTTTCAGCATCCCCAGCCAGAGGGAGAGGGACCAGAGCTGGGGCCTGTGCCCAGGGGAGAGGAACAAATGCTAAAGCCAGCAGAAATGAAGCCCCGCTTGGGAGTGGAAGGTGTTGAGAGGTCATCACCGGGTCTGCTAATATTGTCTTCTGAATATATGCTAAGCGAAAGCAGGAAACCTGAGAAGAATTGCTGGTTAGAATAAACAGACAGGCCAATGTTTGGAGCTAGTGTTCCACGTTAGTGGCCAGGTGTGGAAGGGGACTTGGGGCTGCCGCTTTGAGCCTGGCCCTTGTGGGGTTCCTCGTACTTGTCTGACAGCTCCTGTCCCTGCTCTTCCTGTGGATGTGAGTGAGACCAGCCTGCTGCAAGTCCCTCTGCTCTACTGGGCCATCCTCCCATGGTGGCCCTGCAGGCAGCTCCCCAGGGACAGGCCGGCCCACTTCCCTGGCCAACCAGCAGTGGTTTCTGGGCTTTTGCTCTATCAGAAACTCTTTTAGTAAGACAAACTTCAGGCTGAAGGTGAGCACAGAATTTTCTGTAAAAGCAGTGCTTTGAAACCACCAAAGAACTGACATCTGGGTCTTTGATGTGGGCTTTATACCAAGAGTTCTGAGTTGAGACGTACATTGAAACTAGGAGTGGTTGAGCTGTTTATTTAGAAAACATTTCACACAAACTTGGGAGTTGATCTTAATCCCCGTGACCCTGAGCTCTCTCCCACAGCCACGCTGGGAGGTGAGGCATGTGTGAGCTGTGGGGGAAGCAGGGGCACTGCGTTGTCCCTCCTGCCCGCGATGCAGAAGACTCCCTTAGAGGGCCTGGGGACCAGCTTTGGATGGACCCCCCACCCCCTGGCTGCATCACAGCCTGTTTTATTCAGGGAGCTGTTTGTAGACTTTAGATGGAAGAGAATCAAGGGCCATGGCCCTCCTGGGGAGGTCCTGTGGGCTCTGTGGGAGGAGGGATTCGCGGCTCCGTGCTGACTCAGGGGCTGGGAGGGTGACTCGCCACAAGGCCCCAAACCCACCATGAGCCTCCCTCAGGATTATCCTGAGCTCAACACCACGGAGACCAGACCACCCCAGTCACTGAGCTCCTGCATGTTTCAGAGCTACTCTCTGTCCTGTCTCTTGTGACAGAGCAGGAAGCCACTGAGAGGTCAGATCCCTGTGCTGAGCCTCATTCTCCAGCCGTCTGTACCTCTGATGCCTGGCAATAAGGGGCTGGGGTGCGCCCCAGCAGGGGACTCGGGCTGGGAGCATCATCCCAACTGGGGGTTCAGTCCCAGAACCCAGCGCAGTAGAGCCGAGATGGGGGTGATCAGTGGAGGCCAAGCAGAGGGGAGAAAGAGCCTTCCCGGAGAGGCCCCTAGGCCTGGGCATGGAGCCTGGTGGTTAGAGCAGTGGCTCCATAATGGCTTCCAGGGAAGGCTTAGAGATGTCAAGGGGTCGGCTCCAGGTCTGGATGAGCAGAGCATCACTGATTTTCTCCCAGCTAAATGCCTGCTGACTCTCTGATGCCTGGCTGCCCTTTGAGAGGTTCAGGAACAGGAGAGAGGAGAAGGGCTCTCCTGTGTAGCCAGGCCACTGCAGAAAATCCCTACACACCAGCTCCACTCCGGGCTTCCGTGCCTTAGCGTCCCCTCCTGCTGCTGTGGGGTATGCTCCCCATCCTGGGCTGGCAGGGAAACTCCTCGTTCGTTATTTGACAGGACAATTTTGAACACCTGCCAGGAGCAGCAACATCAGAGAGCCACAATCCCAGTTCCCAGAGAGCACTGGAATTGGGAGTCAGGCGTGAGGCAATCATGGTGCCTCCGGTGATGTTTCTGTTGCTCCGACCCAGCAAAGTCCTGGGCACCCCCTGTGACTCCAGCCAGAGACACAGCACAGTGGAGCGCCAGGTGCGGTCACTTAGCCTGCGACTTGGAGAAAGTCACTTCCCTTCTCAGAGCCTCAGCCTCCTCTCTTGTATAATGGGACAATAGCGGCCATCTCAGAGAAAGCCTGCAGAGGACAATTGAGGTATCTAATTAAGAAAACGCTCTCAAGGTCACCCAGTCCCACATGGCGTTCGGAGCAGATTACCTTGGAGGAACAGCATCTTCTGGAGCAGAGTGTGAAAGCCGTGCCCTCCAGGAGAACTTGATGACCAAGCCTCCCTTTGCTTTGGGGATGGCTCCCGTCCTCCCATATGGATCACATTTCCTGTTGAGAAGTGTCACCCCAGCCTGGGGAAGGTGCGGCTTCGGGCCGACTGGGGGCATGGGGAGTTCTTCCTTTACCAGAGAATGAAAGTTGAACTTCCTCAATGGGCAGATGGTCCGAATTATCCCCGGGGCCCTGCTCTGCAGCTGCAGAAACGCAGAGCCTCTTTTCCCAGCCCTTGTTTATTTCTGTTCTCCACAACCTCCGTTCTTTCAGCTGGTTTTGCTTTGGCAGGGGGACTGCAAGGCAGGGAAAGCAAACATCCAGGCTCTGCTCGCCCAGGCAAGCTGGGTTTTCCTCCTCTCCTTTCTTGAAAGCAGAGTTCCCAGGGCCGGTCTGTTGCGCAGCTGAGTGGGTTCTGGGATTTTTTTTTTTTTTTTTTTTTTAAAGAGAGTGAGGAACAGTGAGAGAGAGAGAGAGAGAGAATCAATTTTATTTAGGTTTTCATGTGGCTTTCCTGCTCTGACACTTCATTGTGCACATGGTGCTGGGGGTTTGAACCCAGGTCTTTGTGCACGCAAGGCAGGCGGTGTAACCGATGACTCACTGCTGCAGCCCTGGGTTCTGGGCTCTTTATGAACCTTCCCTTCCCGCTGGGCCATTTGTTCACCCTCCTTCATTCAGTACGTCCTCTGGGAACTCCCCAGGGAGCCACTTCCCCGGCAGCACAGGCTCTGTGCGATGGGAATGGGCCTGGACACACCTGTGAGGGCAGTGCCCAGAGGCTCCTGAGGAGGACAGAGTGCAAGGGAGCACAGGCAAGGAAAGCTTTCCCAGAGGAAGTGACAGCAAAGTTCCTTACAACTGGTGAGTCACATAGCCCCAGCTTAACCCCAGATCTGTCCTCTCTGACGGTGCCCTTGCTGTGCACAAAGACCACCCACGAACTGTTCAAATATGTCCCAAACTGGTAACTTCCCCACACCTCCCCAGGTGATTCCTGTGTGCAGTTAGAGCTGAGAACCACAGCTTCCAGTCTAGGACTTGTCCCCTTAAGGCCAAGGACAGGAAGTACTGGGATCCTGTAGGGTTGCTGAGAGAGATGTTTGCCAAGGGCTTTTATTAGACCTTTGCCTCAGGTATTCAGCCCGAGAGTCGGGCTCTGCCCTTCAGTCTGACTCTAGCAGCTGTGTGGCCCTGAGCAAATCGCTCGACTCTTCTGGGCTGTTTCCTCTTCTGTTAAAAGAGAGCCATGATAACTAACTCGAAAGCATGTGTGGAGCTCCATACAGGGGAAGCCAGCAGACAGACAGACGTCCACTCCCTTCGCTCCTCATGCCTGGCCCAACTCTCCTGTGAGTGCCTACCACCTGGCTTTGCTTAGTCAGGTTTGGGGGCGACTCTGAGCTGGTCTGGACAAGTCCTGCTGCGCAGGTAGTTAGTTCGAAGGCTACCCCAGCCAGTTCCGAGAGATGTTAGCCCAGATGCCCTGCAAGAGAAAGACAACCTACCTCTTACTCCCCAGTAATAGCTGTAAAATCCAGAGCCTGAGTGTAAATAAGGTAAGAAAAAAATGGTTGAAAAACACCAGACACATCCAGAGATGCCAGTGCCCGGTAAATGAAACCAGATGCTTGGTTAAAATCCTGGAACGGATCCCCAGAGATGCTCTGAGTTCCCTTCCATTCCCAGAGGCAGGATGAGCAGCTGTCCTGCGTGGTTCGGAGAAGAGAGGTTCCTGTGTTGGAAGTGGGGGTGGGGCTCAAGGTCAACCTCTAAGGCCGCCTCCCTGGGGCGCATGGGGACTCAGAGCAGGGGCATCTGGAGTGAGACTCTTTCTGGACCCTTGCTTTTCCTACGAATGTATTTCACAAAGCAGCGAGAGCAAAGACAGATTTGCTGGAGAGTCCACACATGTTAGATTAATAAGGTTTGTGCCGCGTCCCCGGCCCCTCGTGTGGAATTCCTAGACCATTCCAGAGCTGCCTTGCTTAACGAATCACATCCAGTTTGCATTAGTGTGCAGAAAGTTGCTGACAGCAGGAGCCAGGCTTCTGCCGGATGCCCTCGTCCTCCCTCCTCCAGCGTGCTAAGGAGCCAGGAACTGAGCCCTGGGGAGAGGACAGGAAGTATGGAGGAGAGATCCAAACAGAGGAACAAGCCCCCTGGTTCCTGCCGGTGGAGGATCTGGTCCCTACCCCTCCTTGGGCAGCATGCGGAGGTGGCTCAGAGCTGACCCATGCAATGCTGGGCAGACTGCTGGAACCCCAGGTGGGTGCTCACGGTGGTGGAGCCCACCAGGTATGAGACGCCCGCCACCGCCCCTACCCATGCTAAGAGGCTTGGAGTTGAGAGATGGCTTTGGCGAAGGTGGAGCTAGCATTCCTGCTCCTGGTCTAGAAGCAGCCTCCTTCCTCCTGCTCGGGTCCCTCCCTAGAGGAATCATCTCAGCCCTGCCCCACTCCGTGCAAACTCACTGACCCCCAGGGCCCACAGACGCAGGCCCCTAGATGGGTGTGTGGTGTTCACAGGTGCTCTCTTTGGGTTTTTCTGGTAGCACACACCTAGACTGGCTTGTCAGGTGCCTGGGCCTTACCACGCCTGCTGAGGAAGACGGGCGAAGCTGGCAGTAGTTACAGTGGTGAGCACAGAGAATCAGTTTTATTTAGTTTTTCACTTGGCTTTCGTCGCTCGACACTTGGTTGTGTATGTGGTGCTGGGGTTTGAACCTGTGTCCTTGCGTTTGCCAGGCAGTGCTGTATCCGCTGATCCACCTCTCCAGTCTGAGGTGATGGTTTTTAAAGGGCAAATGACAAACCAGGGAGGAGGTGAGTAGAGTTGGGGAAGTGAACAGTTACAAATGCAGGTGGGGGGTTGTTCCATGGGAAACCACATGGCTTGGTTACTGCCCCTTCCCAGAGTTTGGCTCCTGCCCTCTCCAGAGGCTGGGGTCAGGGGCCCTGGGCTCAGGTGCTGGCTGGAACCAACAGCACATTTCAGGGCAGCCTTGAGTTCTCCTGGGCAGGCCCTTTGGGGCTTGAGAGAGGCCTTGGCTGTCAGAAACAAGGTCAGTGTCTTGTTCAAGTCCTTGTAGACTGAGGTTGAGGCCCAGATGAAAGGTCATAGAGCTGGCTGGAGCCTGGCCAGGAGAGATGGTTTGCCATTGGTGTCTCAACGACCTGGGAAATGAGTGTACAGCGATGGGATGAGGACAGGAGAGTCTCTGTGTCTCTGAGACACAAAAGAACTTGCTGGATCAGCCCTGCCCCTGCCCTCCCCCTCCTGGGCTCTCTACGCTCCTCACCACCCTACACTGCCTGCACAGACTCTCACCTGTGATTCTTACCACGGTGGCCTGGAAATGCCAACCAGCATTTTATGTTCAAAGAAAAGACGGGGTCATACGTCCCTGTGTCCCTTTCAATCAGATAGTGAAAGTTAAGACTGGAGCCAGAGAGGGACGGAATCTGGGTGCTGCTGACATGAGCTGTGAAGGAGATGGCACTGTGTCCTCAGCTCTTGTGCTCCTGAGTGAGAAGATTTCAAGCCAGACAGGAGACTTAGTAAAAGTATAGCAAAGTTTATTGGAAGGGAAAGAAGAAGGGGAAAAGACACCCTCAAGGGAGAGAGTGGGTGCTCTCAAAGAGGAGAGTGACAGCTTACTCCTCTGAGTCCAGCTTCTATTGGGGTAGACGGAGATGGGAGATTGTTAGAAGGTTCTCTCCAAGTGTCACCTCTCAGCTCTGGAGTGACAGACTGTATTCACCAAGGACCCGAGGGCAGCTCTTGGTCATCTTGGCCTGGCTGACGGGTCCTAATGGAGCTGGTTTTACAGAATTTATGGTCAAAGGGTTCCAGTCTCCTTCGTCCTGCTTTCCTGGATCTGGGAGTCTCTGGTTGTAAGTGTAGGTTCCCTGTAGGTCCTAACAATTAGGTCCCTTTGAGCAAACATCCTTACTCTTTGGTTTTTACCCCTGGATTTATCTATCTTTCTCCTGTTGTACAAGGAATAGTTTATAGGGTCCTGAGATAGCCATCTTGTCAGACCATGTGGCACCACTGAGGCAGGGCTGCTCCACTCCTGACCCACTGCTAGCATGCAGAGGCATTCAGAAGGGTGTTCCCATGCAGCCCACTAGCGAAGGCAGACATCCATCCCCAACCCACCTTCATCCCACCTCATCTTCAGACACGCGTTAAGAGCATTCAGCCAACCAGGCGTCACGTCAAGTACTGAGAGCTGTGGACAAGACGTGACCTCCTTTCCCAAGTGAAAATCGGGAATGTGCGTGGACCCTGCACAGGTGCTAAGCTTCCCCGGAGCTCCCTCCAGCACAGTCCTCTCCACTCCTGGCCTCTTGGGTAGACCACATACTCCTTTCCTTGCCATGATGGTTTCGTGCTGAGAGTGACTGGCAGTGGAAGGAGCAGTGGGCTAGGGAGGGAGGGATCTGGCCTCCCAGTAATAGCTGGTCACTTCCTCTCTCTGGACCTCCTCTCTAAAGAAGAAGTTTGGCCTGGAAGTCCCCGAATTCTCTACCAGTCATGGCATTTTGTAGCCTTCTCAATTTTTGGTCTTTAGTTCATTTGCGACAATACTTCTTCATCGTCACATCCTTAGTACCTGGTGCAATCCTGGAATGTGGCAGGGATCCTGTAAGTGCGTCTGCATGGGTAAATAAATGAGCAGTGGAAAAAAGAAACACCTATGTTGATCAAAGGTAGGTATACAGAGTTACTATAGCTAAGGTACCGCTAGCACCTAACCCGTACACAGGAAGTAGGATCACCCTGGACTTTCCTCGGAGGCCCCGTCAGTTTTACTTCTCCTGCCTGGAATCATCGTGTCCATTTTCAAGTACAAACTCAGAGGCAGCCATTCTTCAAGAAGGTATCGCTGTCACTGTGATCCTCTCAATTGGACTTGGGAGAAGGCCATGTGTTTCTATGAATTTTGGGTAGAGGCACTACTGCTCCAGGGTTAAAGTAATTGTTTGTGTGTGTGTGTGTGTGTGTGTAACTTCTCCATCAAGGTTGTGAATTAACGTCATGAGTCTCAATCAAAGTTGGGAAGCAAATTAGTAGACTCTGCTCAGAGAATGGAGAATTGTGGGCGAGAAGGAAGGGTGTACATGGAGAACTGGCCCTAGGGGCAAGTGCTAAGTTGAGGCCCCAGCTCTTCTACTTATTGCTGGATGACCTTGGGTAGAGCAGGTCACCTCTCTACTCCGTTATGTGTTACAGGAAGACTTCAGACTATGTCATCTCCAACTATCTGCCAGCTGGCAAATTCTATGCTTCTCTGTCATTTGTGATGATTGGAAAAGCCCAAAGATTGTATCACAAATAACTAAAATAGCTCCACACATTCAGCAATTGGACATCTGTAGCCTACAACTAAGCTCATGCAAGTACTTGTCCCGATATCCTCAGGAAATGCAAAGCTTCCTAGCAGACCCTCTGGACCTGCCTCCAGGTGTCTCATCCCTACCCTCTTTACTGGGGAACCAGGTCAGGATGAAGGAGGACTGGTCACTGCAGCAGGAGGATGAGGACCGTGGGGCTGGCCCAAAGAGAAGCCTGGGTAATGGCAGGGTCCGCTCAGCAGGCCAGGGAGTGGGAGGCCAGTTTGATGGGCTGGGGCTGCAGGCAGGCAGAAACCCTCAAGGGAAGGGTAGAGCCACTGATGCCCCAGACAACATGTGGGGGAAATGGTGGCTACTTTGATCCTCAAAGGCTGGAGCCTGCCTGCTGGAAGCGCCCAGACCTCTGTCCTGGGGTCCCCTCATCAGCTTCCTCCTCTAAGGTCACCAGCAAGACCAAGCAGTAAGGATCCTGGGCTGAGCCTGGAACTAAGAACACTTTTCTCTGAATAAAAAGGGGAGAATCTCTGCCCCAGGGTGTTGGTGGGGACCATTGTCCCTGAGCCCAGGGCAGCAGGGGAAAGAGGAACAGAGACCCATCCCTGTGGACAGCTGAGTGTCTCTGCCAAAGATGGAGATGTGGTCACTACTGTCCTCCCCACTTGCAAGCTGTGGACATGTGGACAGGTGGGCCCCAGTCTGGGCTAAGGACTCAGAGCGAGAGGAATCATATTGTCATCTCTTTACCAAGGGCACTCGCCCCGTGAATCCAAATCAGATGCCCATGTGGGGTGGCGGCGGGGCTTTCCTTGGGGCCGATTCTCATTCTGTTCGGGAGGGATTTTCAGGTTTCACTGAGGTGAGCTGCAAAGGAGGCCAAGGGGTCTCTCCACCAGTGGAGGGTAGGCACTAAGGGAAGTGACTGCGGTCTCCACACCTGGGGTCCTGTTGCTTCCCATGGACTCTTGCCTTTTGCCTTCTAACTGGGCCATTCCTTCCTGCTCTGGGCCTAGAAGTCCTTGCGTTTCGTAGAGTCGGGACTCTCTGCCTTCCTACTTCTCCACTGTTGTGTGCAAAAAGAGGCATCTCCCTGCCCCCAAGCAGCCCACGTGCCCTGCAGGGATCAGGGCTGGGCATCTGGGGTTGGGAAGAAGCTCCCTGGACTAACAGAATTGTCTTGGGAGGGTCAGAGCCAGGCTGAGGCTGCTTCTCAGGCACCATGTCTGAGTGAGTGGGAGTTGACCATGGGATGAGTGCATTTCCGGGCAGTGGTTGGTTGCTTAGTGGGAAAACTTTGGCCTGGGGCAGAAACTGCTGGGAAAAACTGAGTTGAAACCCTCTGCCCACAGAAACCCAGCCCTCTCAGCAAGTCAGGGCGTGCTTCTCAGGCGGCGCTGGCGCCTCTGCTCAGGCCTGGGAAAGGTGCCACCCACCTGCAGCCTGCATCCCTGTGTCTCTTGAGGGATGAAGGACCAGCCCCTTGGACTGTCCAAGTCCTTGAATTGGGGCAATCTGCAAAACCTCAAATCAAACCTCAGCCTACGGTTTTCCAGGGGGGAAGTGACAGAGCGAACATACTGTTAGGGGGAGAAGAAACACACACACACACACACACACACACACACACAAACACACACAAACACACACACACAAGCTTAGGGCCATATTCTATAAGAAAAAAAGCAAGAACAAATTTTGTCATCTGGTTTGGATGAGTCCAGGGAGGTGACACCCTCCCCTTCTGGGACATGCAGCATCCTTTGAGCCAGTGGGCAGGTGGCTGTTCTCCTTGGGGAGCTGCCCTGACTCTGGGGACCTGGGGACAAGAGATGAGGAACAGGCTCCAGTGACACTGGGGTCAGGGGGTGACGCCTTGTTCAGCCCAGGCAGGGTGCTCTGTGGTGTACCCCCATGGGCACTTTTCACCCTCAGTCCCTGAGATCACGTGGTGCTAGTTGGGAGTGTGGCCCACTAGGGGCCATGAACTTGTTGGTGCATGAGGAGCGTGGGCCAGGGGCCAAAAACATCGTTGAATGTGATGCTGTGGGTTCCGTCATTATGGTTACCACATGTTTCCAATTTTTTTGAAGTTGTCCTATTTCCAAATGTTCCTTTGCCACTTCAGTATACATTGAAACCTCCGGGAATTTCAATATTTCCTCATTCAAATGACATTTTCCAGTCTTCCTCCACTTCCCACAAAAGCATATGATAGACCACATCCCTGTTTTCTTACTTGGAAAGTACAGTGATAGTACCAGTACCTGAGCTGGATCCAGAACCTGGAGTCCTCTCATGACAAGAAACCAGGGGCTTCTTGGTGTGATAAAAGGGTGCTTGAGCTGTGAGCTTCCCTGACGTGGACTCTCCACTCAGGTTCCCACCAAAGCCCAAGATTCTGGGGAACTGTGCCCGTCAGATGGCACCTTCCCACCCAGGCTGTGTTATCCAGTGGCTTCATCCTTCCTGCACATCTCCCTTTCACACAGACTCTGTGCCCCAGTCACTGTATTGGGCCATATGATTCTCAGAATGTTCCCAGTGATCTATGAGAATGAAGAGCAATATGAAGGAGAAGTTATGACCAGAGAAGGGGCCCTGGGCAGGTGTGTGATGAGGGAAGGCTTTGTGGGCAAAGGGGCATCTGGTCTGAGATCTACAGGAGAAGAAAAGTTTAGGCCAGAGAACACAGAGGGTTTTTCTGAGGTGAGGGAGGCCATGCCCTTCCTCTTTCCCCCGCCTCTCCACTCCCTTCCTGTCCACTCTTCCAAGATGGAGCCTCCCCTCACTCTCCCCACTCCTCTGTTTGCGTCCATCACTCCTTGTTTACTAGTGGTTTTGTTGGTCTCAGCGCCATGAGGGCAGGTCCTTTCTCATGGACATATCCATTGCTCCCTAAGAGACTCATAATCACTTACTTGCCTGAGAGTCAAGGGAGTGGAGTGAGTTCAGGCTGGCCAGAGCAGAGGGGCGTCAGGGACGCCCTAAATGTCAGCCCCACCACCCGTGTCACTTTCAGTCTCTTCTGTTACTGTTACTCTGACTTGACACCCTGAACACTGTCTGGCCTGTGCCAGGACCCACTGCACCTCCTGCCACCTGTCACGGTCACTGATCAACCTTGGGGTGTGGTGAGTGACAGCCATGTGACATGTTGCCCACAGAGGCAAGGCAGGTCTGTCAGAGACCAGGGCTGGGCCTCCCCTGAGCCAGCCCAGCGCCAGCCCCCCAGTAGGGGAGCGGCCTCCTTGCCTGCAGCTGGCTCCCGCTAGCTCCTCATCACCCGCTCGGAGAGTCGGAGCCGGCTTCTGGATCCTAACTGCCCCCTGCATTTCCTTCTCCTGGATTGCTGCGCTCCCTGCTCTTCCTTTTACCAGCCTGCAGGAGCTGTTTTCAGCAGGGCAGGGATGAAGGATGCACAGCAACTGCGTTGAGAGTCCCACAGCTATAGCACCGTGGCCTCCTGACGTCCTGGGGGCGCTGTGGTTTCTAGTGGCTTCCTTGGCTCCCTGCACAGAGGATCCTGCCTTTCTGCAGTGGCTCTGAGTCCTCTCCTTCTCTGTGGTGCACATGTGCCATCTGTCGATTCTGATGCCTTTGCTAAGTCACAGTTAGTAGTAGGGGGAATTCGGTTTGCCCATCTGGCAAAAAAAGGAGGAAAATGAAAAAGCATCTCAAGGCAGCAGCGCTCGTCAGGTTTGCTGTGTTCTCAGGCAGGTGACAGAAGGTCTTCACCTTACGTCACCCACTTGTCACGTGTCACAGTCCCCCAGCCCCACCCCATGCATTCCTGGTGGTTCTTGGATGCAATTAAAGGATGGCTTTGACCTCCTCCCTGGGCTTGGAATGGCTGAGCATTAGAACTGAGAGGAACCTCACCCATCATCTAACCGCCCACCTTGAATGCCAGTCCACAGACCTCGGGTACTTCTGAGTCGCCGGGGGCACTGGGAACCATACAGATCCTTACCTGCCACCAAGATTCTGATTAGTAGGCATTTTAACAGATGTGCTAAACCTGGCTGTGAGATGGTGGAAGGCTTGTTCCGGTGGCTCCTGTGTTCTCGGAGTCCCCTTCCCGGTACAGGCCTGTGCTGGGAGCCCAGCACCCACCATTTCAGCACTGTGAACGAGTCAGGCAGTGTGCTAAGTTTGCACAGAGTGCTGCATTGCACTGATTCTGTGATACACATTTTAACACCTCTGAAGTCAGGAAGCCCCCAGCAATTGATGTCATTTGCCACCATAACTGACAGAGGTCTCCCTTCTTCCTGGCCTTTAGAATAGGGATGTGCTCCATCTTAGACTTGGTAGACACTGTCTCTCACAGGTCACCAGTGGCAGAGTGAGAATAGACACCCCCGCAGACTTTGGGAAAGCAGACCTGAAGGACAGATTTGGGGCCCAGACACTTCTTGGGGACTGCTCATTTGGTGAACTACACAGCAAGGTCACCCGCCCACAAAGCCTTGACTGTCCCTTGGTTTCCCCTGTTCCTCCTTCATCCCCCTCCCTGACAAGTGTCACTGCTGGTCCCCAGACCTCAAAATGCATGGAGGAATCCAGCAACCTCACTGCTCACTGTTCACCCAAATGAGTTTAAAATTCACATCGACACCAGAACCTGCTCGTGGACGTTTACATTCATTCATAATCGCATAGACAGAAAAGCCGAGCTCCCTTCCGTGGGTGAATGTGTAAACAAATTGCAGAGTCCTGACCAGTGCTGCAAAGGGCGCTAGCAAGCCATGAGGAGATGCGAAGGCCAGGTAAACGCGTCTTGCTAAGTGAAAGCAGCCCCTCGGGGAGGCTGCGCACTGTGCCACTCCAGTTATGTGACACTGGAATCGATGACTAGGGAGACAGCCGTGGGGACAGGGGAAAGACCAGTAGCTGTGGGCCTGAGGGTATTTGGGGCAGTGGAGCTACTCTGTGTGACATGATAATAGTGGATACTTGTCATTATGCATTGGTTCAAACCCAGAGAAAGCGCCCAAACTAAAGGAAACTGTGAACACTGGGCCATGACCTGGCGCCGAGGGAGGGTCATCACCTGGAATGCATTCCCACTCTCGTAGGGGATGTTGCTCTCTGTATCTTCCGGTAGATTTTGCTGTGAACCTCAAAGTCTTTAAAAAAGAAAGAAAAGGAAGTAGGGAGGAGGCTGAACAAGGGTAGTAATGACATCCCCTGATTCTGTGGCTGCAGCTGGGCTGCTCTTCCGTCCTACTTGGAGGGAGGAGGTCCAGGAGGTGTGGGATGGGAGTCCAGAGTCCAGCGGTGACATGCCGCTTCCCACAGGTGGCGTGGATGTCACTATGATCCGTCTGGTGAATGGCTCGGGTCTGCACGAAGGCCGTGTGGAGGTGTACCATGACCGGCGCTGGGGCACCGTGTGCGATGATGGCTGGGACAAGAAGGATGGGGACGTGGTGTGCCGCATGCTGGGCTTCCGTGGTGCCGAGGAGGTATACCGGACGGCTCGCTTCGGGCAAGGTAAGGCCCATGGAGGCAGAAGACTGGGAGAAGGCCAGCCGATCCCAGCCTGTCTCCTCTCTCCTCTCTGAAGCCCCAACGCCCTCAACTGGGATTCCCCCAGCCTCAGCCTGGGTGCTTCCTGCAGTGGGAGCTCACTGTCCCCCAGGCCACCTTCAGACAGGTACTCAGAACCTTCTCCCCTTCCCTGATCTCGGGCTTGTCTCCTGCCTATGCCACCTGTTGGCTCTTGTCTCAGGCACGTGACTAGCCCCTCGCCCCTGCAGAGCTCCTCAGATCTTTGCAGCTTGCTCTCTGATCTCTGCCACACTTCTGTGTTTACTTGACCCCTATGCAGCGCTCGCTGTTTCTAGGCTGTGTTCTAGACATGTTACACTCATTGAATCCTTACAGCGTTATGAAGTACATATTGATTTCATCCCCCTTTCCAGATGAGGAAACTGAGGCTCAGAGAGGGTGGGTAACTTGCCCAAGGTCACACGACTAGCAAATGGCAGGATCTGTCATCAGATCCAGGCAGGGATCTCCATGTCTGCCTACTCTGTTGGGCTGTCTCTGCCTTCTTCTCCAGATGAATAGCCCCAGATGTTCCATCTTATCCTCATATGACAAGCTTTTGAAAGCTTTGCCATTTTGGTAGCTACAGATGGTACGAAGGACTTGGGGGAAGGGCACAGACCCTAACCCCAGGCGGCAGCCGATTTTAACCATCTATCTCTTGTCACAAGGAGGATGGCTCCATCCCAGCTGAGTCACCCCACCATGTCTGTCTCTCAAACTCTGCATTCTTCTGCCAGAGCAGCTGTAGCAAATACCATAGGCTGGGTGGCTTGAGCATCAGAAATGTATTTCCTCACAATTCTGGAAGGGAAGTCCAAGTTCAAGGCGTTGGCAGGGTTGGCTCCTTGGCTGCGGATGGCATCTTCTCCTAGTGCCCTTACATGGTCTTCCTTCTGTGTTTCTGTGTCCTAATGTCTTCTTATAAGAACACCAGTCATATCAGATTAGGACCCATTCTAATGACTTAATTCTACCTAATTATCTTTTCAAAGACTTCTCTAATACATGATGAGTTAGGACTTCATCATGTGATTTTGGAGGGAACACTGTCTGCGCCTTGGCATGCTTACTACAGCCACTGTCCCCAATCTATTTGGGGTGCTATAGCAAAATATCAGAATCTAGGTAGCTCATAAATAACCAAAATTTGCTGGGTGGGGTGGCACACACCTGTAATCCCAGCAATTTGGGAGGCCAAGTCAGGAGGACTGCAAGTTGAAGGCCAGCCTGGGCAAGTTAGCAAGTCCCTGTATGAAAGTAAAAGAAAAAGAGCTGGGGACATAGCACAGTGGTAGAGTGCCCCTGTGTTCAATCCCAGAGCCACAAAACAAAGCAGACAACCCAGCAGTTCATTTTTCACAGTTCTGGAGCCTGAAAAACCCAAGACCAAGGCGCCCGTGGATCCAGTCTCTGGTGATGGGCCTCCTACTGGCTCAGGGCAGCTCTTGCAGGGTCCCCAGGGGTGGAAGGAGCAAGGGTGCTCTCTAGGGTCTTTTGTGAGGGCGCTAATCTCACTCCTGAGTGTTCTGTCCTCGACTTAATCACTTCCCAAAGGCCCCATAATACCCTCCCCATGGGAGAAAATCTGGGGCACAAAAACATTCAGCGTGTTGTGGCTGCCACCCCCACTGATGTGAAGCTCTGCACATGGACGGCAAGGAGCATTGCTGCGCCCCCGCCAAGGTGGATAAAAGCCCACAGCACCCGCCCACCCCCACACACATTCTCATTCCCGTGTGCGGTCACTTCCATCAGACTCTGAATGTGGGGAAGCCAGGGTTGACTCAAAACCAAGACCATGGTCCCTTGGGGAAGCCTGTGCTCCCTGTGCCTATTTAACAGTGAGCCTCCTGGGCTGCGCGGTCTGGGCCTGCTGCTCCTCCATTCTGAACCTTGGTGGCCTTTAAGTAACGGGCCTGCGGGCTCTGGGCCCCTTGGGAGCGTCAGCACTGTACTGGAGGGGTGGAGTTGGGCTGATCCCCACTTCAGGTGCCAGGTCCCTCTGGAGATCTATGGATGGCGGTGGCCCTCCATGGCAGCTCTTTGGTAGTGGAGAGGAGCTGGGCATGTTGCTGTCCTGCCTAAGCTATCCAGCACCACTCCCAACCCTGTACTAAGTGGCTACAGGGACTCTGTTCCGAAAGAAGGCAGAGGGTGACATGTCCTCTCTAGATGGGGAAACAGCCAGGTTGTATCCAGACCTGCCCTGGAATCCTCATCCGCATCCCCGTCTTGCTGTTCTTGCTTGGAAGCTCGTCTGTGGGTGATATCTGCATGAGCTGTAATTGGCTTTGAGGGGCACCTTTGAGGTAACAGGCAGGAAACACCTGGTGACTCCACCTCCTGGCCTCTCCACTTCAGGGCCGCAGGCATGGGGACTTCAAAGGCACATAGTGCCCTGTCATGCACTAGGAGGGCGCCTTCCCCTGTGCAGAGGTTGGGCTGCTCCAGCATTTTTCTTCAAGGAAAACCGCCACATCATTTCCCTGAGGAAGAGAAGGGATAGTTCTTGCTCTTCCATTTCAGGCTCCATCCAATGAGAAATCATTCCTAATAAGTAGGAGGAAAACCTTTTCGTAAAAGAAAACCGTAAACTCTCTTTAAAAAGCCAAGCAGGTAATCTGCAGGTCGTGGCAGGTTACTGCAGGTTGGTGCGAAGGTAGCCCAACCTCAGCCCAGGGCTTCCAGCATCCTGTAGGTGTGTGGCCTCCTTTTCCTTGATTTTTCTATGACTAACACTACGAGGAAGCCCTAAACTGCCACTCCATTCCTGAAAGTGTCCACAGTGTTCACATCAAACCCAGACCACTCCCCCACCATAGTCACTTGTCTCATGTGCCACTCAGGCCCTGGACAGGGAGGCAGCCAGGTATCACTAAAGGGCACACAGAGGGAAACAGGAGCCTGGCAAGGAAGGGCCTGCCGAGGCTTGGCACAGCTGGGACCCAGCCAGGGGCCCTTCCACCAGCCCAGGCTGTGCTCCCACGTCTCTGCCATCTTGCCACGGGAAGTTTTGGGACACCTTCCATAGGCCAGGTGCCAGGTGCAGGGTCCAGGGCACAGGGAAGAAGGAGCCTAGTGCTGACCACACACGTCTAGCTGAGGGAGATCCTGAGCAGCGTGGGGAGGGCTCAGATGCCACAAGAGTGCTGGGCAGAGGGGAAGAGAGGGCCACCTCTCCTGGCAGTGGATGGGGCCCTGGGTAAGGTCCCTGCCCTGGCCTCCTACCCACCTGTTCCCTGCCTCTCACTCCAGGCCTGCCCACTCATTAGCACCACAGAGCCCCAGGCCCTCCGTCGTCTCTGTCCCTCCACGTATCTTCTGCATGTATCCTCTGCCCGCCAAACACAGGCCCGTCCCTCCCGCAGCCTTGCTGGGACCCTCTTTGCTTAGGACCCTCTTTGCACTCCCTTGCTGCTTAAATTTATTATCCTTCAGCCCCTCTCCCTTCCTCCTCTGTGTTTCTTGCATTCTGCACACTGTCTCTGGAAGCCATCTGCACACCTAGGATCCACCCGGATCTTTCCTGCTGTCCAAGAGCATTCTGCTGAGCTCCGACCCACGTGTCCAGGTACCTCCCAGGTACCCATGAGGGCCTCCGGTGCAGAGCCAGAACCTCAAGCATTTCCTTCTTGCCACATGCTGTACCTCTCTCATTGGCCCGAGCACTGCCATCTCAGATCCCTCCAAGCCAGAACCCTGGGCAGCCTCCCTGCCTCACTCCCATCTGCTCAGTCCCCGAGTACTGCACGTTCTGCCCGTGTCCACCCTTTGGCATCTCCTGAATCTGCCTGCTCCTCTTCATCCCCATGGCCCTCACCTTGGGAACTTAGCAGGGTAGAGCTGTGGTTAGGAGCCCCAGCTCTGGAGTCATACCCCCGAATTGGAATCCTGTCTCTGCCACCGTCTGAGTGGTGACCTTGAGCAGATTCCTCAACCTCTAGGCTTCAGTTCTGCTTTTCGAGGATGACAGCAAATATTGAATGAGATCCGTGCCATCAAGCAGTTGGAACGGGGCAGGCATCCCCGCACGTGCCTCTCTAGGTGGAGGGGGCTGCAGGCTCCAGGGCTTTGCGTGTAGCGCCAGTCCTCCATGTGCTACTGTCTTCACAGCGTCACCACCGCCTGCACCTGGCTCCTGGTGTCTTCCTTCTGGTGGCTGCCTGGGACCATTCTAAAATGAGCACCTACTCATGCCAATTCCTTCCTGGGTCCTCAATGGGTCTTTATTGCTCTTGGGATCAATAAAGCCCTTCTTGATCTGGCTGCTGCCCACCGCTGTCCTTATGCGGCAGGTGTCTGTGTTTCTCAGAGCACCCTCATGCTGTTCTGTGTCCCCATGTCTTCTGTGTGCTTTTTCTCCTCTCTGCGAGGCCTTTCCTTCCTTACTCAGCTAGGGAGCTCCTGCTCAGCTTAAAAGTCAGCTCAGTTATGGCCTCCTGAGAAGCATTTCTGGCTCCTTCCATTGCTCACCTCACAATGAAAATATCCCAGTTCTATTCTTCTACGGCATTGTCACTGCCTCTCTCACTCGCCTTGGAGACACATGTGGACACCTCGAGGGCTCCACCTTTACAGTTCAAAGCCCAGGATGGGATTTGATAGGTACTGGATGAATCTAGGAGGGAAGAAAGGAAGGAAAGATGGAAGGAAGGCAGGCAGGGAAGAAGAGAGGGAGGGAGACAGGGAGGGAGAGAGGAGGAAAAGAGGAGGGAGGAAAGGAAGGAAGGGAAGGAGGAAGGGAGACAAGGAGGAAGGGAGGGAAGGAAGGAAGGCAGGGAGGAAGAGAGGAAGGAAAACAGGCAGAGAGTGAGGGAGAAAGAAAAGGAGACATTGAGGGAGGGAGGGAAACAGGCAGGGAGGAAGAGAGGAAGGGAGACAGGGAGGGAGGGAGAAAGAGAGGAAGGAAGATGGAGGGAAGGAGGGAGGCAGGGAAGGAAGGAAGGAAGAAGGGAGGAAGGAAGGAAGAGAGGAAGGATGGCAGGTAGGGTGGGAGGGAGGAAAGTAGGAAGGCAAAGAGGAAGGAAGGGAGGGAGGAAATGCAGGCCTGCCTAACCTGAGCCCTTCCCAGCATGATGGACCACATCTCTAATCCCTGGCAGTTCTCCCAGTGGCCAGCATCATTAAACTTTTCCTGGATAAGGTTTAGTAGTTAAATTATCCGTTTCCCTTTGGAAAAGCAAGGAAAGACCTAGATGAGAGGGACTTGAAGCTGTTTCACATTTAAATTTGTCCAGGAGGCACTGGAGAGGGAAAGGTGTGACTGGAGCCAGGTGTGGTGAGGTGGAAGGGGTGAGACCAAGCACAGCTGGACACAGCTGGGGATAGCCGCAGACCCACAGGGAGCATCGTCCCTGAGCCAGGTCACATGGAGGAGGCAAGGGTGGGCTCAGCTTGGAAGGTGGCAGGAGGTGGGTGGACTTGGGAGTGTTACATGTTGTGGGCTACGGACCGTGGTTCTAAAATAAGAGGCAAGGCCTGGACTGGCTGAGCATCAGGGGCTAGTCGCATCCTGTCCCTTAAGAGTTACAGAGTCACTGACAAGCAAGTCAGTTCACCTTCTGGGGCCTCGGTTTTCCTCCCTCTTAAATATCTGTCAAAAGCTGTCCTTTCTGTGAGGCTCGGATGGAAACCTGTAGTAGTCAGTATCTAATCCTACTATTCATACTACTTTAAATAACTAGATAGACAGTCAAATGGTAGCTGCAGGAGACAGATTTTTTTTTTTTTGCTGTTGTTGATTTGTCTTTTTTTTTTTTAAGAAGAGGATGAGAGAGAGAGAGAGAGAGAGAATCAATTTTATTTATTATTTTTTCATCTGGTTTTTGTTTCTCCGACACTTAGTTGTGTATATGATGCTGGGATTTGAACCCAAGTCCTTGTGCATCCCAGGCAAGTGCACCAACTGCTGAGCCACCTCTCCAGCCCCGCTCTCTCTCTTTTGTTTAATTGGTGTATTCAAAACGCCTAAAATAGTGCTGAGCAGGGGCTTGAGCGCTGGCTCAGTGGTTAAGGTGCTTGCCTGGCATGTACGAGTACGCAAGTTCAAACCCCAGCACCACGTACACAACAAAGGGTCCAAGGAATGAAAATCACATGAAAAACTAAATAAAAATCGTTTCTCTCTCTCTCACTGTCCCCTCTTCCTAAAAAAAAAAAAAATAGTGCTGAGCAGAGTGGGCACTCAAACATTTGTCTGATGAATGAACGATCACCCTGAGAACCGGTGCTGTGGGCATCGGATGACCTGGGCTCTGTCCCCACCTCACCCTGTGAAGGTAAAAGGATGCCTGTTGCGTTGTTTGCTTATCTGTAAAGTAGGAAGCATGGCGCCTGCCCTCCTAGCCTGAGAGGACTTCACCACACAGCTGAGGGAGGTGGGCGGGCTGCGCAGGCAGACGTGGCCCTGCAGATCTCTCAGATTCAGCTGAGCACGTGAACCCCTGGGGGCTACTGACAAGCTCCCAGGATATGCTCAGTCCTGGCTGGGACCTCACCTTGAGTGCTCATATGCCGCTTCAAAGCTAAGCTGAGGGGGCTGGAGCAGTGGCTCACTGGTTACAGTGCTTGCCTGGCATGCATAAGGACCCAGGTTCAAACCCCAGCACCACATACACAACTAGGTGTCAGAGAAACAAAGGCCAGATGAAAAAATTAATAAAAATTGATTCTTTTTCTCTCTCCCTTTTTTTTTTTTTAGAAAAAGGAGAAGGACAGCAAGAGAGAGACAGAAACAGAGACAGAATCAATTTTTATTGAGTTTTTCACATGGCCTTTGTTGTTTTTATTGAGTTTTCCACATGGCCTTTGTTGTTTTTATTGAGTTTTTCACATGGCTTTCGTTGTTCTGACACTTAGTTGTGTACGTGGGTGCTGGGGCTTGAACCTGTGTACTTGCGCATGCCACGCAAGCCCCGCAACCTCCAAGTCACTGCTCCAGCCCTCTGTACCTCTTTCTTTAAAAAAAAAAAAAAAAAAAAAAAAAAAGATTCTCTTTCTCTCACTCTCACTGCCCCTCTCTCTCAAAAAAAAAATAAATAAAAACAAAAATAAAAAAGCTAAGGTCAGGATTGGCACCCATGACCTCCAGAGTACTCATTTCTGTGACACCTTGCAAGGGGTGGAGATGGTTTGCCACTTCTTTGGCACTCCAGTGAGTCCTGCATGGTTGTCAAAACCAGAGATGCTCAGGGCTGCTCATTTAATGACCCTATTCCCATTTTATGGCCTTTCCACGTCTGGCCAATGGCCAGAACTCCCTGGGAGAACCCCGGCGAGGGTTTGGATTTTGGAGACCCTCTGTGACATTTGGGCAGGGCAACCTTGGGCCTGCTCTTTGTTTGTTAGTCTCCTTTATGCTTTGGGGGTGACTAATCTCACGGAGTTCTGGGCTCTGCCGCCTTTTCCTCGGTCGTTTGTAAACTGCTGTGTTTTCCCGGAGACATTTAATCAGTGAGTTATTGCTGTGCCTCAAAGGGCCTCTTGTGTAAGAGCCCCAGCTCTGCAGCCTCAGGGAGGCTCTGGGGAAGACACCCGGTCCAAGGAGATGGTGGAGGGAGACCTCTGCTCCCTGATCTATGGTGGAGGCTCTGCGCGGCAGTCCCTGTGACAGCAGCCGCTGACAAGCTGTACATAACCAAAGTGTCTAAACCACTTGGATTCAGCCAGCAGCACCGTGGTTCAGATGTTCCCTTGACATTCTTTGTAAGGGGATTTCATTAAGCAGCTCAATGACAGAGTTTATCATTCATTTTAATAGTCAGTCCAATTTCAATAGACAATTTCACTAGAAAGGAGAGAGGTTTTCTGGTTGCTGAGATGGAATGGGGAGATGACGCGTGAGTGTGGGGTACAGGACTAATCCCGAGGCACCTTTTTCTTATGGTGGCGCTGGGGATTGAACCCAGGGATGCTCTACCTCTGAGCTACATCCCCACACAGAGTCTTGCTAAGTCGCTGAGGCTGGCTTTGACCTTGAGATCTCCTCTCTCAGTATATGGAGCAGCCAGCATTATGAGCATGCACCGCCATGCCTGGCCCTTACCTGCCCTTATTGCAGGTTTTCTTAGATTCCGTGGCCCTTTCCAACACAGGAACCATAACCGCGTTGACGCTCAGGGTAGCACTGCCAGTAGCATTATTAGAACCCATTGTATGACCCTTAGCCCTGTGTTTGGTCCCATATCACAGACCGACGAATGAGGGTGCTGGGGTGGCCAACGGTCCTGGTGTGGCCAGCACTTGCCAGGTTTCAGCATCAGGAGGCCCACATCCTGGGACTGGCATGGTCACCCCAGATGGTGCTGAGACTTGGATCGAGGCATGCCCCGTGGCAAAGCCCTGCCCCGCCTCTGTGCCAGGGCACACATAGCTCCTTCGTTAAAATGCAGATCCTGGCCCAGTACGGCCTGGGTAGGACTGAGATGCTGCACAGTGATGTAACCACTCTGGGTCAAGGACCTCATTCTGGGTTGCAAGGCTCCTGCTTCCCTGGGAGCCTGGAGCGCAGTCTTCCTTCCTGAGAGTTCCTGAATGGGCTCACTGTCTGGAGCCAGGTATTACCCCAAGCCCAGAGAGCCCAGAATTTCCCACACCTTGGTTGGTGGCACAGGGTGACTTTTCCTTCTTCTTCTAGAAAGAGGAAGTGAGGGAGAGAGAGAGAGAGAGAGCACACGACAGAGAATCAATTTTATTTTTCCATCTGGACTTTGCTTCTCTAATACCTAATTGTGTATATGGTGCTGGGATTTGAACCCAGGTCCTCGGTGCTCCAACCACTGAACTACCACTCCAGCCCCACAGGGTGACTTTGATGCAGCTTACTCCATTCTTCACCACTTCCCTGGCCCTAGCCAAGCGTTGCCCATTCACTCATGCAAACTTACCCAGCGGTCCTAGACTGTCCCCTGAAGTACCTCAGAGCCAAGTCTATGCTGTTCAGGGCTCAGATACAATCTTGGGAGAGCCCATTAAAGCTCCAGGCTCTTCATCCATGGGCACCTTCAGACTAGCAGCTTGGTGCCCTTAAGAGCTGGGTGAGCAGGCCGGCAGTAGGCAGCACTATCCAATAGACTGTCCACCAACCTTGGATTTGGAGGCCTGACCTGACTACTTAAGGTTTCAGGATGCTCTTGCGTACTCTTAAATATACGTCTGGTGAAAGTGACAAACGGTAGGATCGGTTGTCCTTCCAGAATCCCTATTTCCCCACCTATAAAATGGGTTTATGAACACCTTCCTCAAAGCACCATAATGAGGACAGGAGAGACTGACATGTGTGAGACACATGGGAGATATGAATATCATCCCCATCAACTATTATCCTTCTCCTCACAAGACCCTGAGCCTGGAAATAAACATGAGTTACTGGCTGGGTGGAAAGGGCAGAAGGAAGCCACCAGATCTGAGAAGGGCCTGCAGGGACAGCCTGGGCAAGGGCCGGCAGTCATGCTCCCCTTTCTCCCCCTTCCTGCGTCCCTGCTAAGGAGTCGTGTTGACCTGTCTCCACAGGCACAGGGAGGATTTGGATGGATGACGTCGCCTGCAAGGGCACAGAGGACACCATCTTCCGCTGCAGCTTCTCCAAATGGGGGGTGACAAACTGTGGACATGCTGAGGATGCTGGGGTGACATGCAATAGACACTAAAAGTGGGCACAGCCCAAGGGCAGGCCTGTTGCCAAGTCTTGTTCCTGCATTTCTGGGGTAGGGACATTGCTTGGAGCTACCCAGTCCAGCATCCCCAGCCCCCATAGCCCTATCCCAGGACTGTGGTGGCTTGTTGTCACTCTCCTTCCTGACATCTGCTCCGGAGTGCTCTGTGGGGTCTTCCTGTCCCACCAGGGTTCTTCCACGGGGAGCCCAATCAGCTGGATCACCACTTTGCTCAGCTGTCTGAGCCACCCACAGGGCCTCACTTCCCATGTTCCCTTTAGTCTCTGATGACACATGAATGCTGAGGAGCTATCAGAGACCAATACGGCATTGGAGATGGGAGTGCCATGAACCATTTTCTCTCCAGATAATTCCCAAACCTCATTTAGGCCAAGAGTTTCAACATCTGCCTCCCCGGCAAAGGCAAACGCAAATGACTAGGTTTTCCCTCTTTCCTCTGCCTCTACACACTATATGTTAGTTTGGGGGGGCACATAGAGGAGAATCCAGCTGAAGGAGCAAGACACCTGCAGAAACCCTGTGGAGCCGGAGCAGCGGAGCGAAACTGGCATTTACTGAATGCTACCGTGGCGTGCTAACTCGTACCTTGGGTGCTACATTCATTGATCCGTTTCACTACATTGATACAAGGCATGTCGGTCTAGGTAAGGTCCTACCTCCACACGGCACTCACCTGGCCCACTCACCTGGCCTTCGAGGTAGAAAGCCGAGGGTGACTGAGACCAGTTTCCACTGGAAACTTCGTGTGTCTTTGCTAGGCCTGAGCAAGAAGCTTGGGCCAGAGACATGGATGATGAGAAAGTCGCGTAGGCAACCCTGCAGCACGCGTGCAAGATCAGCCACGATGGGACGACTGGAGGGTGGCACTGAGCATCCATGTTAACTGGAGTCCACTGCTCGGCCATCAGGCAGTCAGGGTTAAAGCAAGGAGACTGTGTCTCAGTACTGTTGGGAAGTGGAGACACTGCACCTTCCAGGCTTCTTCAGGTGTGGTCCTGTGGTCAGGGGACACAGTCCTGATGGGTCTCGCAGGGTAGAAGGAAGCCAGGATTCCCTGTCATTTCCAGGGGAGGGAGAGGCCAGGGACTTCTGCGTGTCCACAATCGGTGTCTGCTCCTGGTGCGGGGGGAGTAGCTTGGCCTTGGCCAGCTGCTGAGCAGCTCTGAGGAGCTGCAGGGTAGTAAGGAGCGCCACCTTGCTCCGGAGGAACCACAGACTCACAGCTGGGCCTTGAACACATCATCACATCAAGGGGGGCTTATCGTGCCTTGGGAAATGAGACCTGGGCCCCTCCAGGCAGAGGTCCAGCAAAGGTCCTGGCTGACAACAAAGCCAGCATGTGCCCTTGGTCATTCTTTGCTTACAGTATGCTTGTTATTCACTCATGCCCTAATGATCAGAGACTCTCCTTCTGCCCGATTGCTATGTTTACGTAACACGCGTGTACTCATGCATCTTTCTCCAGAGCCAACATATGTACGCATATATAAACATAGCACTCTTCACTACATAGTTCAGCACAGTGCAAAGTTTGCATTTAAAAAGAAAAACTAAAGGTGGAAAGATGTCACTTTGAAAAAAATTCACAGCTCAGTTCTGGCAAAGAAATTGTTACCCCACCAGTGAAGACCCACATAACTTTTCTTACTTGGTCTTTTCATTTGGGGAAGCACAAGTCTTATTTTAAACCACATAAAAACAATGTTGAAAAGTGAACCTTAAACATAAAAGTCGACTAGTTTACATACTTACCTAAGAGGACATGGAACTGACCATGGACCTGTACTTCAGGGACTACAGGAAATTAGGCCTGGCCTAAAATATATCAGACCTTTTGTAAGAAAGAATTTCAATAAAATGAAAAAAATTTCACCAACATTGCTCCATTGTGTTTTTTCCTCAAGACAACCCAAGCATGGGAGGGCTGGTGAAATTGGATGGCCTGATCGTCTTCTGGTGGGGAGTGATAGCCAGGGCTATTTATGAAAACCTGCCTTACTACTGCTGGAAGACAACGCAATCTAGACCAAGCCCATGTCTTAGTCTGTTTTCTATCACTGTAACAGAATACCTGAAGCTAGGTAATTTATAAAGAAAAGATATTGATTTGGGCTCAGGGTTCTGGAATCTGGGAAACCCAAGATTGGGTGCTCACGCTTGGTGAGGCACTTGAGCTGCTTCAACTCGAGGGCAGATGGGTGTGTGCAAAAGAGGCAAAACGAGAGGGATGGACTCGCTGTATAACAAACTAGTCTGGCAATCATTAAGCCAGTCCTATAAGAAAGAGCTCATGGGAGAAGGACACTAATTCATGCATGAGGACTCTGACCCCATGACTCAAACTCCTGCCAACGCTGCACATTGAGGAATAAAGGTTCCAACATATGAACTTCAGGGACACCCTCAACCAGAGAAGAGCATGATGTCTTGAGCCTGATTTGGTAACCCAAAGGAAATGGGCTCCATGCAGCGGAACAAGACCCATGCCATTAGGGAATTGCTTTGGAATTCAACAAAAAACAGAAGAAGAACAGATGTCTACTGACATTTCCTCCCATTTCCAGAGTTCTCACTGGTGAGAGGTCCATGCCCACATCTGAAGGTTGCTGAGAGTTAGGTCTGTGAAGTTACCAGGCCCTATCCTCCAATGAGAGGCAGGAATGCCAGGTACAGGACCTGAGCCACAGTGTGTAGAAGACTCTAGTCATTGCGTAGCCCTGGCCACCTCTGGGAAATTCTCACACCCCGAGTGTGCTATGGGCCACAACAATGGACAGAAAGGTTGATTTTCCTGGAAACAAACAAAAGAGGTGCCCCTCACCTCTCCTCTAAAAGGCCTGGTAGTACAGCTCTTTGTGGCCTGGTTGGGTGCACAGCCCTCCTTCCCTGCCCTCTCTGTTGTCTAGAAAGTACCAGATTGCCCTCATACAATTGCCCATGGGATCTTGCTCTGCAGCCTCCATGTCATCACTGAACACAGCCACTTCCTGTGGACAAGGTTTGTATGTGATGAGTGACAATTTCTCAACCACAGGCACCACCCTTAGTTTCCTCAGTGACTTGATGACCTGAAGACAGGTATTGTAACATTTCTGTGAAGGTCAATTCTGTTGGGAGAATGGTTTTCCCTCTACCTTCCACGGACACACCTCACCCTGGCTTTTCCTCCCTCCACCTCTTGTGCTGGGGGAGGTTCTTCCTGCCTGAGCCTTGCTATTCTTCTCTCTCCACCTGCTGCACCCCCAGTGGAGAAGATCATTGGGCCTTCAAGAGGGAATTTCCATTCTGACTGGAGGGAACGTGAGCAATTCCCAGTCGAATAAGCTGTGCAGGCTCTGGTGACAGTTCTTTCCTCAGAAGTTGTCCTTCCCAGCCCCCTTGGGTTCACACATGTGCAGGTGGATATCGAGCTGGAGACTTAAGGTAACCTGGCGCAGCACCTTTCTGGAACTTCTGCAGAACTTCCTTCTCTCAGACTGTACGAATTGTGGTGTCCTCCCCTCCCCTCACTCATCTGCCTCCTCACCTCCGTGAGACTGCTGGATTTGTGCTTAGATGGTGGCCCTCCTGGGGTGGGGTGAGACAGAAGTCCCAGGCCAAGGTGGGGCTTCCCTCCCTCATTCATCTTTTCTCAGGGATCACTGTCTTCTGCTACATGCTGTCCAATGTCTGAAATGATAGGTTTCAAGTAGTTTGTACAATTCACAATTTTCTGGTTATGTAGAGGGAGGGAAATTCTGGAAAGTCCTCTCTCAGGGCCACAAGTAGATGTCCTCCCTGTGGCTATTTTCTGGGCCAGGAGAATATGGGAACAGCCCTTGTTGTTGAGATGTGACAAGGATTTGGCAGAAACGAGCTCTGGAACGATGCCCCAGGTGGACAGAGGTGAATGAACAAGCAGAGGCTTCCCGCAACATTGTCTCTCGGTCCCCATTTCAGTGCCCCCAGCACCCCAGATTCCCTTCACAGGTCAGCCCCAAGCCTCTTGCTTGGTTCTGCTCAGCACTGGCAGAGTTAAGCTAGGGATGAGCATAAAGAAGTGATTTGAGAAAAATACAAACAGGCTTAAAACAGGAAAATGTTCAAAATAGATGTCTCGTACTATTCAATAACGACTAGTATTGTGGCCCCAAAGGGTTGGGAACACTTCCCTGGCCCCTAGCCTGGCTCAATTGCCTCTTGGTTCCTGCTTATGGCCACACCATGGGAGCATTGTCATTTCTTATCCCGTGTTCTCTGCAAATAGAAGGCAGTGTGTTCTCCAACGCCCACATGGGCTCCACTCCCTGAGACCTGGCTCGACCTCATGCTTGTGCAGTGGACAGAGCCAGAGCCATTGCCATGGACACAATGAGTCAACTTTCTCTCTGGTGGAAACCTGTGCACTGCCCTCATGGGAACTGTGTGGACAAAGCTCATTTGTATGTTCAGTTAACCCAGATGCATTGAGCGTCTGCCATGGACAAGGTCCTGTCCTAGGTACAGGAGACACAGGGTGGAGCGAGAGCTTCCTCTGTCCTCATAGAGGTTAAGTTCTAGCTCTTAATCTTTTCACAGGTTTTCAGGATAGCCTTAGCCACCCAAGAGAAATATTGTCCACAGGTGAAGGGGGCAGTGGTGGCTGGCTGAGCTACTTATGCAAAACAAATAGCTCATTAAAAAAAAATTAAATGGCTGAGGATCTAGCTAGGGGTAGAGTGTCAGCCCGGCATGTGCAAGGCCCTGGATTCAATCCTCAGCAACACAAAGAAATAAAAATACAGACTTGCATGGTATGACAAAAAAACAAAATTAAACGCACCACCTTCATTGCTAGCGAGTTAGTAATAGCACACGTGGCTCTGCTGATACGAATACCCAACAACAGGAGATGGGGATGATTCAAAAGCGAGAACACAATCCCACCCCCGCACAGTGGTAGTAGATAAGCAGAAACCAGATGATGGAAGCTGTGGTCAACCCTCCTTGAGTGGTTGTCATGTGACAGCTCCCAAGCTCATCACAACCAATCTCCCTGAATCTTTATACCCATTGGCTCTGTCCTCACCACCCCAGATCTCCATGGGAGGAGACTCAGGTACTGAGAGGAATGCGTAGAACCTGGAGAAGTTAGGACCTGAATCCAAGAAATCATAAGCACTACTATTATATCAATTTTGTAACATAGCAACAAGAGTACTAGAATTCAGAAAGCTCAGCTCCAAAGAAGGTTGAAGCGAAATCATAGATCAACTGCATTAGAATAGAAGGCATTTGAGCCATTGAGTCCTGTCCATATGCCCTCGGAGATAACTGCTTTACAGCCAATTACCTACATCCGAATGACTCCAATGCACCACCTACAGAGAGCGAATTCCCAGCACCCCAGCTTCCCAGGATTCCCGATAGACTTTCAAAAGAGGCTGGAGAGGACTCCTCCACCAGTCCTGGAGGAGGACTTCGTGGAGCTTTTGAAGGAGTCAGGGAAAGGGAGGGTTGGTGGAGTTCTGGTGACCTGCCCTCCTGCAATGTCATTGTAGGTGTCCATCTGGAACCCAGAAGACCTTCCCATACTGCTCATCACCTTTGGTCTTTCTTAAATTATTCTTGAAATTGTCACTGGTGAAGAGATGTCTCAGAAAGGTCCACGGAGTTCCCTGAGGAAAGGGGATCTCAGCTCAGGACCAGTGGGGTCCTTGGCATATGTGATGGAAAAGAATTTCATCACGAGCCAGACAGAGGCATAGACATGATTATTTAGGAAGGCGGATACACATTGAAGGGAGAATATGGGCTGTCTCAAGAAAGAGAAGCAGCAGCCACTTGGGCTGGGGGTCCAATATTTATAGAAGGGCTGCATCAGGGGTCAGGCTGGAGGTGGATCCAAGATGGAGTTGCACAATTTGGTGCCCGTTCTCCTGAGCCTGTGTATTTCCTCAGCTTACAAGGGCGTGGGCAAAGGACACAGGCCAAAGGCACAGGCCACCAACATGGAGGCCACAGTGTGTTCCTCAGGTTTTAAAACCATGCCTTCTGCATTTCAATGGCTTGAGGGTGTTTCACTTAAGATTCAGTATTTCTCTTTTTATCCTAGACCCCTGTCTCAAAAATCTTCTCTCTTACCGAAGGATTTCAAACCAAACTATTTTGGCTTATATAGTTTCTTCCCTCTTTAAAATCATTTGATATATTTATTTATTCTTGAATCACAGATTGGACTGAGGAGAAAGTTTTGTTGACATGTGGGGCCATATAACTTTATGCAAAGAATGTCAGAAACCTCACCGTACCACATGCTAATCATGGCAAATGGAATAATGTTTCCTGAATCAAGATCCAGAATCACTTACTGTTTACACAGAATGTATTTCCTGAGTCATTTAGTTATAATCAGACAAATGCTGCTATTCTTCATGTTTCTGAGGTAGTTATGAATGAACTTGGACAGGGAGTTGAGAAACATATCTTAAAGGTCAGTGCTCTGAGGTCCTTCTTGGGTAGCTTTGTGTTGGGCAGGAGGGCGCAAAGGGCAGGTGGGTATCTACATTTATTGTTAGAAATACCAGGTGTGCCATAAAATAAACATGTGGTTAGAGGTGAGTGAGCAAGACAGACATTACTCCTATGGTAGGGTGGGCTTCCAAGGGAGATTCTCAAGAACACACTCGGATGCCAGAAATCTGGGGTATTTATCCCCAACCGGATGCAATCCTGCCTTTCATTCTGGTTGGAGGAGTTCAGGGGTACAATCTACATGATTGGCTAATATAAGATGGGGCAGGTAGCAGAAAGGGTTAGGTGATTACAGGAAGTGGGTGATGCTTACAGGTGTAAGGAGATACATGTTGAGGAATTTTAAACATGACTTCCTCCTAGCCTCATGGTTCCCTGACTTAAGATGGCTTCACACTTGTTACAGTAGGTGTGCTTATTATTGTATTACAAACTGATAGAAAAGAGAACATATATCTCACATTTACCCACGTGGGGTGTGCGCCAGAGGGAGCTGGTTCAGACTGGTGTATAAGGTTAAGAGGTGATTGACAGTAGGAAAGTCAGGGGAAGAAATGGATTTGTTAGAAATCTGGAGCTTCCTATGAGGATTCAGTTTTGAGTTGTGACCCAGAAAATCCAGTATCTGTGACATAAACAAGCCCAAAGAAAGGTGATTAGATTTGGGAATCTCATTATAAATGTGTGAACTCTTTCCTACTGTCAACTTCTTATCTGAAATTCCAGATAGCAGTGTCTTCTGATGGCAAGATTCCTCCATCTACAGAAAAGTGTACCATTCTGGTGGTTGTTCTGGATGCTCGGTTGGTCCATCACCCCCCGGGGTGCTGGGCCTTCTCTCGACAGGTGGCTAGGGGTACTGGCTGAGTACAAGACTTTCTTGGAAAGACATGGCCTTGGCTTCTGATAGAAAGTCTAGAATGGTTCATTTCCTTCTCATTTCAGAAAATGTAAAATCAGAAGTTCTTATTAAAACAGTCACGCATAATGATGTTCTCTTATTTAACTAAAATGATGACCTAAGGGGGCTGGAGCAGTGGCTCAGTGATTACAGTGCTTGCCTGTCATGCACAGGTACCAAGGTTCGAACCCCAGCACCATGTACACAACAAAAGTGTCATAGCAACGAAGGAATGAAGGTCACATGAAAAACTAAATAAGAATTGATTCTCTTTCTCTGTCACTCACTGTCCCTCTATCTTTAAAAAAAAAAATGGTAAGATTTGGCGAAATACCCTGGTACCTCCTTCTGTGAGTGTTATGATGCCAGATTCCAACCTCATACAAGGACTGAATTAGAAGGCAATCATCATTCTGTGCTTCATCTATTCTGGGGCATCAGATGAGTTTCGCACCAAAAGTCCTTTGCTGCTTCCAGGGGCCACGCTGCACATCTGCGTCGTTAAGTGCTTGTCTCTTAGCCCCAACCACATCCTCAAACTCAGCAGTGTTCTCTGACACCGGAATGGGGCTTGGGATTTGGGGACTCCCTGGTGGCTCTGCACATAGGCATCACTAAAGGAACACCCAAGGCTTGATCCTGTCTGCTGTCTGCTGCTGTGGGAAGGAAGCTCTTCCTCTGTTTGCTGGAGGTTTCTGTAAACATCACCCAGCAAGCTGTCCTCCTCCTGGCAGCTGAGGTTCCTTCCTGTAGGAACAGCGGGATCCAGGCTGTGTTATCCCCACACTTTAGAACTGGCCTCAGACACCAGTACTGCCGGATAGCAAGGCGCCCTCTCAGTTTCCCCCTGAGTTGTCCAGGTTCCTTAGCCATGGGGTCGCCGTTGCCACTACCACGACATCTCTTACCCTCTGCATTTTCAGTTACCCAGCTGAGGATTTTTTTACGTTGCATTTCCCCTCCAATAACTGGAGCTACACAGTGAGACTTATGAAATGACTGCTGGCACTCCCTCCTCCAGAAGTAGTCACCAAAGGCCACCATTTCTCCAGGCTATGTTTAAACACTTAAAACAAACCAAACATTGTTAGTAAAAATCAACAAAAAATTTGGCTCTCCCCTTACTTAAAATCAAAGATATGGGACTGAAATTTCGTAACTTGGAAGACACAATAACTAAGTCATAAGTCCCAAGACTATTTTGTAGGTTAGTTTTCCTACAAAAGGAACACAGAGTCTACACAGATCCAACTCAGATGAGCATCCGCAGCCTATGGTTGGTGTTAATGTTAAATGAGCTCCTCACAGTCAGAAGGGGGAAGGGAGAGGAAGGAGAGGATGGAGGTGCCGACTGAGCCATCCTACCGTAGGGGCATACTGAGCTCTGTGGGTGAGGGGGCTTTGTTAGCCTCCGGGACATGTGAACCCCCTGGGTTAAGTTGAAGCTTACCCTCATTTTCATCTTCTTCTCACTGTAAACAGCCCATATCATGCCTACTAATCAATGATAGCTTATTAAGAAGCAAATTGATGGCCTGCTTCTAAATTTCCTGATTTGAACAACAGGTAGTCACCCGTTCAAAGGTTTCATGAGCCCTTCCCTTATGCAGGCACTGTGCTGGATACTGGAGATACAAGTCACAAAAGATGCCAGCTTTTGCAATGGGTCAAGCCTGAAGTGACTGCAGAAGAGACCCACTCAGGCCAGTTCAACCAAAGGATTGCGTAGGAGCCGTGGCCAGGCTGGAGGAGCCAGTGGAGGGCCCAGGTCACATGGCAAATTTAACTGTTCAAAGCCACGGATACAGAGAAAAATAGGAAAGCCACCAGAGAGGGCTGGAGCAGTTGCTCAGTGGTTACAGCGCTTGCCTGGCATGCATGAGGACACGAGTTCAAACCCCAGCACCAGTTACACAACGAGGTCTTGGAGCAACAAAAGCCACATGAAAAACTAAATAAAATTGATTCTCTCTCTCTCTCTCTTTCTCTCTCTCCCTTCCTCTCTCTTTAAAAAAAAAAGCAAGAAAAAGAAAAGAAGAAAAGCCACCAGGGAGCTGGGGGTGTGGCTCAGTAGCAGAGCTGCTTGCTTAGCTTGTGTGAGGTCCTGGGTTCAATTCCCAGAATAAAAAGGAGAGGAAGGAAGAAAGGGAAGGAAGTAAGGAACAAGTCAGAGATGGGGAAAACATCACAGAGAGAGGAACAAAGATAACAATAACAACAAATGTCTCTTTGGAAAAAAAAATCTGATGAAAGAAATGCATCATCTTTAAACCATTCTAAGGAAGAAAAGGACACTGCTAACCTAGAATTCTTAACCCAGTGAATATATCTTTCAAGCACAGAGGTGAAATGTAGCCCTGGAAATGGTCACTACTTGGGCAAATGTAACCAATATTTTTCTTGGTGCTTCAATCAGAAAAATGGTTGGAGCAGTGGCTCGGCAGTTACGGCACTTGCCTGCAATGTACGAGGACGTGGGTTTGAACACCAGCCCCACATACACAGAGTGTCAGAGCAACAAAGGCCACACGAAAAACTAAGTAAAAATGGTTTCTCTCTTTCTCACTGTTCTGTCTTTTAAAAAAATGAATTGTTCAAAGCAAAAATCATAACAATGTCTTATACTGGAAAGGATGAGGAGCAACTGGCACTTTCATACCCTGCTGGCGGGGATGTAGAATGATGCGACCACTCTGGAAAACAATTTGGCGATTTTCTTAAAGGCTGGGACACATACCTGCCATAGGACCCTGCCACTTCACTGGGAGGTGTTTGCTCAAGAGAAATGAATGCACACGTTCACACAAAAACACACAAATGTTCAGAGTAGCTTTGCTGGACAAGATTTGAGACAACTGAAATGTCCCCATGAATGGCTAGACAAATTGTGGTGGAGCATATGGTAGACAGAATTTTGGGTGCACAAAGCTGAAATCTGTAAGGGCTTTTTTTTTTTTTCTTTTTGGTACTGGTACTTTACCTGAGCCTTGGGAGGCTAAGGCAGGAGGATCACAAGTTCAAAGCCAGCCTCAGCAACTTAGTGAGGCCCTGAGCAATTTAGTGAGACCCTATTTCAAAATAAAAAATGGGATGTAGCTCAGTGGTATTCTTGCCTAGTGATTGGGAAGCCCTGGGTTTAATCCCCAGTATAGCAAAAAAACAAAAAAAACAAAAAAAAAAACAAAAAAAACCCCACATTGAGATAGAAAAAGATAATATTGACAGATTGGAAGCAAGACTAATCAAGGAGAAAAAAGACATAAAGTCATAAAAAAATATTAGGAATATCAGTGACCACAAGTAGAAAAGTAGTAGAGAATAAAAAGACAGTAAGAGAATATTATAACACCACTATGCCCATGGATTCTTTGGGAAAATTAGATGGAATGACAAAAAATGTTTTTAAATAACAAAACGGAATCAAGATTTAAAACTTGAGTGGTGCAATAACATTTAAGGAAATGGAATCTGTATTTGAAAATCTTCCCACAAAGAAAACTCTGGGCTCAAGGTGAAACTAACAAACATTCAATAGAGAACAGAGGATCTGAATCCTATATGAATGGTTCCAGAGATTAGGAAAGAGGAAACACGCCATCCAATTCATTTCGTGAAATGTGAATCACTTTCGTAACAAAACAAGACAGAAACATAAGAAAAAGAAAGGATTATAGGCAAATCTCATCCAACAACAGGGAGGCCAAACCCATAAACATCATATTAGCAAACTGAATCCAGCAAAAATATGAAAAAGTGGGCCAAGTTGGATTTATCCTAGGAATGCAAACTTGATTTAACATTAGAAAATCTGCTAATGTAATTCATCACACTAACATATGAAAGAAGGAAAAGTTATCCAAATAGATACAGAAAATTCAGTATTCATCAATAATAAAAACCCCTGTGAATGCAGGTGAGGTGGGAACCTCTTATAAGGGTATCTGTGATCGACTTGTAATAAGCATGGGGCTGGAGTGGTGGCTCTGTGGTTGGAATACTTGCCTGGCATGCGTGAGGACCTGGGTTCAAACCCCGGTACCACAAACACAACTAAGAGAGAAAAAAAGGCCAAATGGAAAAAATAAAGTTGATTCTCTCTCTCTTAAAAAACTTGTAATAATCAGACCTAAATATACATATTTCAAATATAAAGTTTATAAAAATGCCAGCTATCTTTGGTACTTTCAGCAATGTGCCAGAGATCTTGAGAAGCATAATAAGAAAAAAAAAAAGAAAAGTATGAGGTCTGGATAGAAACAAAATTAGGTATTTGCAGGTAATGTGCTTGCGTATGGAAAACTCAGGATCGTCAGTGGACACAGCATTAGAATCGACACTAGAAAGCACCAACGGGCAACCAAGATGGAAACACGCACATCTCCTCACTTCTCAACAGCCTCTGAACTTGGAAGTATAAAAACAATGAAAAATCATTAATTTTGAAATTATTAATTATGAAAAATTATTAAATTTGAAAGATATGAATGGCAGCAAAATATTCCCATTGAAATCTCCAAATGCATCAACTCATCATCCAGCTTTAGAGCAGAAAGTCTCATCTTTGGGTCCATGAAATCTTTGGCCATCTCTCCAGTCACATCTTGTCCTGCCACTCACTGCCCAGTCACTACAGTCCATCCTACCTGACGTGCTTGACGTATCTGCTGTTTGTTTTGCATGGAGTCTTCCATTCTCTGCCCCACTCCCTCCCGTTACTAGTACTGTCCTTAGATCTCAGCCTGGCATCCTTGCTCATGAGGGAGCCTTCCCTGATCCCCACGCTAGGGTGTGTCCCCTCATTACCAGCTGCCATGGTACCCAGCCCTTCCCCGTCTGCATTACCACTCCTTCATGTCCAGTGTCTCATTTCTTCAAGAGCCTGTCAGCTCCGTGAGGGCAGGAACTGCCTCATTCTCCACTGTGTTGTCAGCCCCTGGTAAATGCTAGTTGCTCCCATTTGAATGCTTGTGCTCCCTCCAATTTCATAGGCTGAAATCCAGCTCCCAAGCTGACTGTACTAGAAGGTGGGGCTTCGGGAGGAGATTCGGTCAGGAGGTGGAGACCGCATGAATGGGGTTAATACCCTTGGAAAGAGGGACCCAGAGAGCTCCTTCCCCCCTTCTTCCACATCCACCTTGAGAAAATGGCTTTTTATGAGCCAGGAAGTAGGACCACATCAGACACCTAGTGTGCGGGTGCCTTGTCTGGATTTCCCAGCCTCCAGAACCGTGAGAAATACATATGTGTTGTTTATAGGCTGCTAGTCCACCGTGGTTTGTTACAGCATCCCAGATAGACTGAGATGCAAGGTTTTTAATGCTTGATAAAAGAAGAAAGATGGGAAGAGAGGGAACACGTCCTTTCCTCTCTGCACCACCAGTAAGGGTACGCACACAGCAGTGGAGTGGAGGAAATGGGTATGACTTTGCTTTCTGGGGAACTGTCCCCATCTGGGATGGAATATTACTTTCAAAGTCCATTTCACCAGGGGCTGGAGTGGTGGTTCAGTGGTTATGGCACTTACCTTGCTTGCATGAGTACGCATGTACGCATGTACCCCAGCACCACATACACAGCGAGGTCTCAAAGCAATGAGAGCCACATCAAAAACTAAATAAAAAATTGACTCTCTCTCTCTCTCACTGTCCCTTTCTCTTAAAAAAAAATTGTCCATTTTGCCCCGAGGCAGTTACTCAACCATAGACAGAATGGGATCTTTCTTGGAAATGACAATATCTAATCAAGGGGCTGGAGCAGTGGCTTAGCAGTTATGGCGCTTGCCTGGCATGCATGAGGACACAGGTTCAAACCCCAGAAGCACATACACAATGTAGTATCTGAGCAATGAATGTCACATGAAAAACTAAATAAAATTGATTCTGTCTCTCTGTCTCTCTCACTGTCCCTCTCTCTCTAAAACAAAACAAAACAAAAACAATAGCTAATCAGTTATTACTGGTGAACAGCACTGCTGGAAAAAGTATTAGTAGATAAAAATGCTAAATCCCCAAACTGAACCTCTTGAGATAACTCTACCTTGGCATCTTTCATGAAGCAGAAATTGTGTTACATTGTGAAGGCCATTCCATAAAATAGATAGAAAGATGATGGCATGTTAAAAGGAAAATTCCTTTGGCCAATTAAATTTAGTAGTTTGTTTGAGCAAAGCAAAACAAAACAAAACAAAACAAAACAAAACAATCCCAGAACTAGGCAGCCTTCAGAACCAGAGCAGGTTGTGAGAACTTCAACCAACAATGTGACCTCACAACATGTACAGAAAATGGCAGTGAGGTATAGACAATGCAATTGGTTACAGTTTAATTAATTGGTTGGTTCCAGAGCCTCCTTCCACTAACTGAAGCTCGGCTACTGTGATTAAATTCCATCTGGGTTTGGTCTGTTGGGCTTAGTTCAGGAACCTAGTTCAAGTCAATGGCACCTACAAAAATTTTATTTAAGTGGAATATGGGATTAAAAGACCTTGATTCAGGGGCAGGAGCGATTGCTCAGTGGTTACGGTGCTTGACTGGCATGTGCAAGGACACGGGTTTGAACCCCAGTGCCACATACACAGTGAAGTGCTGGAGCAACAAAAGCCACATGAATAAAATTGATCCTCTCTTTCCCTCTCACTGTCTCTCTCTCTATTTAAAAAAAAAAAAACAAAAACCTTGAGTCAAGCCTTAATTTAATTCCAAAACCTCTTGGAGGAAACTTTGGTTTCAGGATCAACATTTTGAGGGGGGCATTCTGTACATCTCGTGTCATGAGAATTTTTTTTAAAAAAGTTAAATTGAAAGTGTTTTTATAAACTCTAAAAATGTTATAAAAATAATGTAATTTGCATAATAACGCAGGCAATTTCAGCCTTCACTTTATTGGAGACAGAGTTCCTATAATTTAATGTTGTAGGGAATTCGTGGATGATAAAATGCAGTGCAAATGCCTTAATATATCAAAAATACATTCCAGGACCAAAATAAATGACATTTCATTAGCTTACATTGTTAGAGTGGCACTATCAACCCAGAGCTGCCTGCATTTGCAAAGAAACACAGGGTTTGGGGTTTTCAAAATCGTTCCCTGTGATTTGTCTGCTCATGATTCTGGATCTTTTCTGGAGGGGTAGGCTCTGAAGTATGTGTGCTGCAGGCAATTCAAACCCCTCTTCTTATCCCGTTTCTCCGTAGTTTTACTGGTTATCAGGCCAAAGAGCTAAAGGGAACTTCCAGGGTGGGAAGAAAGCTTTGGGAACAACGGGGCCCTCCTCTTCCCTTAAGACGGCTGTCAGCTCTCTGGTGACACCTGCAGGAGAGACAGAGACTGAACGCTTTGGGGAAAAACCAAAAATGCCTAAGGCCAGTATCAGTGCAATTTCTGAAGCCCACACCTAGACTGGAACCATCAATCACCTGGAGGTGTCATTCAAATGCAGATTCTCGCCCAGTAGATCTGGGGTGGGGCCAGGGTTCTGCCTACCTGATGAGCTCCAAGCCTGCTGCAAGGTCACTTGTCCACAGAGGTGGGGCAGCAAGGCTGAAAGAGACTTCCAGAACTTGGGCTGTCAGAGGTCACCTTGATCACCCTCCTTATTTTACGTGAGGAAACTGAGCATAAAGAGGAAGCAGAGGTCCTTACGAATGGAGAGCAGGTAAGACGCTTCATTCTCTAAGCCTGGTTTTCTTGTCTGTAATATCAAACTATTTGTGCCCAGAAAGGCTTTCAAAGGTAGCCGGAAAAGCCACGTTTGTCATTTGCCTTATGATTATTTTGAGCTGGAAACAACTGAGAAGAAACAGAAGAGAAGCTCCACACCCTCCCCCACGTGTCTAAAAGTAGGACAATCTTAGCACAGGTGCCCCTTCTCCCCTCTCCCCCAGGAGAGACTAAGTTGAGAGCTCTATGAGCCAGGACTAGGCCAGGGGAATCTATGGAACAGCCTTCACTGACAATTCTCTAGCTACCCTTAGTTTCCCACCAATTTGCCTTCCCACACTTTGCCGCCCCTAGAGACTCAGAATCTGACTCCTTTGCTTGTGATTTGTCTCAAATTGCGTTGTTCATGGTTGGAGAGGATAATAAGCAGGAGTTGTAAACTACGTCTGTGAGAACTACTCTTTCCCTGGGTTTTCTCTCATGCATACACGACATGTACATGTTAATATAGTTGTTTTTCTCTTCTCAATTTGTGTTTAGTTATAAGGATCCTAGATAAGAAATTAGAAAGGTAGAGAGAAGGGGCTGGAGCGGTGGCTTGGAGGTTACTGTGCTTGCCTGGCATATGCAAGTATGCAAGTTCAAACCCCAGCACCCACGTACACAA